>CM046845.1:20811331-20893831 GCA_025618425.1 Heliocidaris tuberculata | reverse complement strand
CAATTTTTCTCCCATTTCTCATCCATTTTCACACGGAAACTAGTCCAGCGCAAAATGGCAACAAAAGAGAGGAGAAGAAAATGATCTTTTAGATGTAAAAATCAACAGCAATCTTACGCTCGAATTCACGTTCTCTATCGTTTTACAACTGTCAAAATGTCCCCTATAGCACCTTTCCTTCTGATTGGCTACTCAATTGTGCCAATCATTTTGAGGGTTATTCACAGAGCACACGAAGAGAGAGGATTTAAGAGGAGAGGGGTAACCCGAGCGAATAGGGGTAGGGAGGAGGTAAGAAGAAATGAAGGAAATAAGAGGGAATTGGATAGAATTTGATTACAGAGGGATGAAGATTAATTAAAGTCTTAGGCGTGTGTTGATGATAAGAAAGACTTTAAGAAATTAGTGGAGAAAGTTTCAAAGTGAGCGATTATAGAGAGAATGATTCGAAAATTCAGATTCAGACCACTTTTATTGATTCATATATTTAGAAAACAGAATTTTTGCCTCCACGTGCATAACAAATTTAATACATATGGTATCAGAATAAGAATGCGAATACATGCTTCATAATTATCTAGAATATACTCCAATGCAGAAAGCAAAAGAGATAAAGAGAACGGGACAAATGATGGAGAGAGGCTACGGAGAGAGGGCGAGAGACACAGAGAGAAGGAGAGATATAGGGGGCAGAGAATTGGAGAGAGAGAGAGACAGACAGACAGACTGACAGACCACATACAGACAGAGAAAGACACAAACACAGAGAGAGAGCTGGAGAAAGAAAGAGAGAATGAGAGAGAGAGAGAGAGAGAGAGAGCTAGAGAGAGAGAGAAAGAGACTGTGGTGAGATTGCAGAATTTGTGAATTACATCTGCAGGTGTACCTCGTGGAATGCAGGTGTTCCTATAACAGACGAGACCGGGCAGGTGCGAATCCTTTGATATCCAAAGAGATCGTTGAATCAACTCTTTCTTGTACACTTCACGGCAGGAAGAAACAAACGAATCCGGTCGATGAACTTAATCCTTTTCTTCTCACTTCTAAATATAGCATCAGTAAAGATTACAGACAATTGTACTATTTACATGAACTTATCCAATTTCTTTAGTTTCTAAAAATAGTAATAAGAGAAAGTACAAACTCATGCGTTATTTACATTAACCCATCCAATTCCTTCCCCTTTCTAAATAAAGCACAATAAAATGTACAAACAATCGCATTGCGTAAGCAATTATTGGAGTTCAGTAGAAAAGGTGCTCTAATTTTGTGAAGGGGAAATCAAACAAATAGGGCTGACACTCTCGAGTCTATGAACTATAATATGGCTTTCATCCAAATAATGCTAAATCATCATCTAGGAGCTGTAGTGACTTCATCATTTTCAAAATAAAATGCAAGCAGCATAGAATCTAAAAATCCAAAAAGTGTTTCTGACAAAAGTGTCATTGTTTAAATAAATTAGCTTAAATAATTATTTTCGGAATATCAATGAGATAACTAGACGTATATTTTGAAATGTCACTATTTGGAAATATTCATTTCTCATTTCCAAGATGTGATTTTAGATATTCAAAGATCTTTTTTGAAACAAAAGGTAAATATTTTTGGAGCATAAGCCAGCAAGAGAACGACACTGTGTGTTTCATACCTTGATGTTTTCATTTTGGAATATCTAATTTTTCATCATTTTGAGATTAATTAGAATTAATCGAAACTAATCAGTTGATTGTAAATCCGGAATTAAATCAACCTTGAGGGATAATTGACTTAACCTGGTTTAACACAAGAAATATGTAACAGATACACTGAAAAAAACTCCTGGTAAAATTTTACCAGAGTTCCGGATTGACCGGTATCCAAAACAAATCTGGTCATTTTTATCACGTTGCCTGGTTATTTCGAGCGCGCGTATCTTCTTTAATAAAATGACCAATTTCCTGGTAAACTAATGCGATTATACACAGAAGAAAAAAAAAACTTACACGGAATTTAAAAAAATTTATTTAAAAAAATCAAAGCTAAACATTGTCATTTCTCGAAAACACAGGTGTTCCAAAGAGCAAAGTTTTAAGAGCTATAAAAAATGGAAGAATTAAAGAAACGACCTTTACCAATATTCTGCATTACCTTCAAGTCTGTCCACTGATTCATGGAGCGACGTGAGTCAAAAACTCTAATCCAAGTTATTGCAATTCTGTAACTATTATGTATGAAGTGAATTAATTCATAGAATAAAACTGAAAAAGCCATTTCACGATGACGTGTTTTATATTCATTTTAGAGTCACGGTATTGTAGTAGATCGTTAGGGATGAAAAGGTGGACACTTTGCGTTCAATATTTGACTAAAATTAATGTACTTATAGTCGCGCTTTAAAACCCAGGTAAAATTTATAGTCAAGTTGTCATTAGACCATTTGACCCAATACATAATAGAGTATAAAATTTTATAAATTGTCTTGTTCAATCTCTGCCCCTTTCCGACAAAGGTGTATTTTTTTTAAGAATTCACAATATCAAAGTCCATTTAACTTTCTAACTTTTATGCAAGTTCATTGAACTGATTGCCCTATTGTGCTAAACTTCGCAGAATCAAATAGAATACAGATCTTGGTTCTTAGAAAACGTCCTTTTGAAACAATAGCGAGGTAATGATGAGCAATGATACACTTCACCATGACTAGAATATCTATCGATCCATTTAACGGTGAATGCCCTGAAGTCACATTCTATTCTACGTCCTTGTCTATAAATCTTCTCATCCCATTCGAAAGGTATCGCTTTAATATAATAGTAAAGGTCTTCCCTTGTGTTTGAATTTCCTATAAGATTTTGAAGAATGGTGTATATACTGCACAGTTTCAAGCAAAATTATTATCATTAAGTATAATAATTTATCTCATTTATTTTACCTTGTTTTTCTATAACCATTATGGCAAATGCACATAGAAAACCAATTTAAAACTAATTAACTAGAAATTAGATTTAGGGAGATATACTTCATTTTAAGTCGCTTAATTTCCACAGCGAATTTGCGTTATATAATCATTAATCATCTGTTTTTATTAGCTATCTGAGGGTTTATTTTATTTATTTTAATCTCATTTCGTTCTATAAACCTATCTACATCTATTTGATAAAAATAGAAGCACTGCTCTGAGCTGTAGTAAATCACAACAAACAATAAATGAATGAAGAAAGTCCGTAGACATGCATTTGTATGTATTATCTTTGTATGTATTTATCCATCTATTCATCCATTCATGCATATCCATCTATCTACTCTCTAAAAAGAAAAGAGTGAATTTTCACTATGTTTTCACTCCCCCGGGAGTCACTTCAGTGATCACTTGTTTAGGAGTGAATATCGAGTGACTATCGAGTGCTCTCTAGAAGGATAAGAGTGGAGTTTCACTCTCTTTTCACTCTCTTTTCTTTCGCCCGGGGAGTGACGTCTGTGATCACTCGATTTTTTTAATTTTTATTTATTTTTTAGAGAGAGAGAGAGAGAGAGTACCCATATATCTACCTATCTGAATCTCTCTATCCATCTATATAGTCATCTCTCTCCGATATGACGCTGTTCTCATGGGTAATTATCCCTGTGGTTACATCAACTCAGCTAATGACTTCCAGTGTGCTATAGCTGAAGAAGAAAGGTTAGTTATTACTATTGCACTTTGGGGTTTATTGGGTGCAGGAAGCATTAGCAATCAAGAGAGCGGAACTGTCCAAGGGTAAGACGCGGGACACTCTCGGCGGAGGAGAATACAGTGATGGGGGTAATAGTAGGAGTAGTAGGGCGACTCCTGTGATGTCATAGAAGTACACATTGTGCATCAAAGTTTGAAAGTTCACTGCTACAAACCTTTACGATCATGTGTACTCCAAACAGAAGAATTTATATCGCGTTATATTACATACGTTACATCAGAGAGAAGAAATGTTACTGTCAACTTTCAAAATTTTCTTCTTGCATATTTTCTCATCTTGCTCACTTTATTCTAACGATTCAACTTTTTTCTAATCTCGTCTTTCAGTTTACATCTGTTCTAGTTTTCCTCTTACATAATTATCTCAATCTCAAATCTGACTTCCTAGCTATTCAAACTTCTTTCATCTTGCTTGTCTTTCTAACTTATTCAACTCTCATCTTGTTATTTCCTCATCTTGAGTCTGTCTTTTCATCAAACCTCCCATTTAATTATTCTCTTGTCTTTTAATTTTGTCTGTCTAACTTACCAAACTTTCCGTCTTGTTTATTCTCTCATCTTAATCTTGCCCTTCTAACTTTAACGATCTTTTCTTAACAACGGTCAGAAAACAGCAACAAAATCAGCTTCGAGAATTCATTAAGGTTAAAAAGGTACAGGGGTGAATGACCGCTCTCCTGCTTACCGTGCGTCAGTCCCCCGTGCACAATGATGCACAGAGTTGTTTCGTGAGTTTGGAAGAGGAACTTGGATCGAAAATCGATTCCGCAAGCCCTTCACGTTTCGGATCTCTTTTCATTCGTATAATTACACATCAACAGCGGACACACCTTAATCACGCCACAACGGGGTCACCTAATTATCTCTTTTTTGACAATCCGAGATCAATTTCACCGCTGGCGTATCCAGACCTTGGATGGGGGGGGGGGGGGGGGGTTGCATCCGAGCGTATGTTGTTCCATGCATGCAGCAAGGAGACTGATTACAGGGTACCTGTCTCAGGGCATTTTTTTCAAACGCAGGAGGGAGAGGGGACCAGCAAAACAGGGGCTATTTAGGAGCAAAACTGGAAGGTGCGATAGTTGTATTGGTTGAAAACTTGAAAACCCCTTGACAGAGAGACGTTCTTTTGTTCTATTTCTTCTATACAAGATTACAAAAACATTTTTTTTTAAATTTTCTATAATGTTGTAATATCATATCCCAAAGCAGTATGTTCTCAATTCATAGCATATTAGTCATGTTATATTGATAAAGCGAAGCGCTCAAGCAACTGTTTGAAAATAACTGTGAATGGACAACATCTGTACACAACCGGCTAAATAGTGAATCGTATGCTCGAGGTTACTTCAGGTTTCATTTGGGTTTCTGAAATGAAACAAATATATGAATATATTTTGCACATTTTTATTACGTCATCTGTTATAGATAAGAAGATCCTCTGCTCTCATTCCCCACGGCTAAGTTTCATTGAATATGGCCTTATGGCTTTAGGGTTTTTTCAAGAGCCACCACATTGTTATCGAACTTTATGTAACTTTCTAACGAACCAAGAATTTGTAAATAGTATTTGTTTTCCTCGGTGGGAAAATTGACATGGGGATAATTGCCCCTTGACCCTTTAAATACGCCAGCGAGTTTCGGGCTCATTGTAGATAAAACCTTCCTCTCCTCCTCAATTCTCATGGAGCCGAGGTTGTTCATCTATTGTTTTCCAAGCGAAACAAAGCGCATCACTAAGCTTGATGTTCATTGACTCCGCGTAGCACCACCACTGGCGTATTGGTTTACCGAGAAGGTCTAGGGAACAGTGCCAAGTTCGTGTTTTTCATTTTCTACCTGCTCTTTCATAGAAATGGAGGAGTTGAACTTTTGTTTGTAAGGTTTTTATTTAGGAGGAAAAATAAATGTCAGCAAGGAAGCCATATCAAAATTACCCTAAACTTCCTTTCAATACAACTTTCTCATGATTATGACAGTGTATCTGTATACACATCGAAAAGTCATTTATTTATTTTTATTTTATTGGTATATGATGATTGACCAGCAGCACAGGGGCTAAAGGGGTCAATTTACAATCAGATATACATGTACATATATACAATAGAATTTCATCAAATATATAAAAAGATACATAATTGGAAGCAAAACAAAGATACAAAGACTTACACTACACAAATCAAAAGATAACAAGTGTGAAAAGTGCGAAAAAGAAGGGGGGAAAAGTCAGGAATAGGAAAGAGGAAGGGAGGGGAAAGAAAGAAGGAGATAGTAAATGAGAAAGGAGGAGATTTGGGAGGAATACATAAATATAACCAAGTTAGATAGAAGTCGTAAGGACAGAAACATAATAAAACATAACTCTATAATTAATTTCATGATAATGTAAAATTTGTCCAAAACCTATACATTCAAGTTATCCTTTTTGTCTTTACAGGTTACCTGCTTAAACAGAAAAGTGTAAGAATTTAAATGCATACTGCAAGGCATGATCAGTTAATTTATTGATAAGAAAACCATCATGTCATTTTCCTGTCGGTGTTGAAGTTAGGGTGAGGGGTCGTAAATTCGTTTGCATTGATTTAGTTGTTTTAAATGTAAATATTTGGAGATTTCTTATTTCTTTTTTCTTCTTTTTTTTCAGAGGGGCATTTGGAACAAATGCAACGAAGTGTTTCTTTTTATTTACATTTAGGTAAAGTTATAAGCATATAAAGTAGATGTCTTTCATTGTGAGTATATCTGTTTCCTGTTTTATTGGAGCCTGTCTGCTTGCAGTGCACTAACGAGGCAATACACCTTTTGAGAAGGTAAAAATATTACCCTCTCAATGAAATTTAGGTCGCCAGAAGTCTGTACTAGCGTGGAGACTGTCGAAGGTCAAAATCCGTGAACATTTTAAGGGAATTTAACAGTACAGAATTAAAGACACATGATAATTTCCGATACTCAGTTTGATAGTATTCTAAAATTCAACTTAGGAAAATTGGACATGGACTTGAAAGAAAAAAACTGGTCCCAGAGACCCAGAGACGCTACATTCACAGGGCGGATGGCGCCACATCAGGCTGTAGTCACGAATAATATAGGCTATGTTAAGTTTTTAGTGTAAAACTTTGGAGTAAATCTAACAGCAAAAATGCTTCAGTGTTCACAGAAAATATATGTGGTAGGCTGTAATTACATAAATCGCCTTTACAGAAAATGGGCAAGGCTATATATTCTCAATGCAATTTAGTAAGATATAGCCCTTAATTTTGTTCATTAGTTGCTTGTTTGTGCATATTCAACACCGTCTGTAGGCCGATACTTCAGCAAAGTGAACCAAACGAACATTACAAAGTTCAACAAGGGTTATTCAGTGATTCAGAAATGCCACTTTACTGACGCCACACAAGTATGCTCTGACGTGTATTCTGTGGAACAGTTTGACTCTGATTAAAACTCAACATTTGTCCATCAAAAAATAAAATATAAAGAGAGAGAGAGAAAAAAAAACAACACTTGGGTGGTCTCATTAAAAGGTGGAAAAGCAAACATTTTGACAAAAATTCCTAGAACTATTGAAAAGCACTGCATGGGAATTGTATTTTATATGAACGAAATAAATATTTACGCTGTCAGTAGTAAGTGCAGTGAGGGGTGATTTTGTTAGAATAACGCGGTCAACAGTGAACACCGTAAAACAAAAGACGCATTACGCCAGGCGGGAGGGCATCTCCCCATTCATGAAGTTCTTGTTGCCTAGCAACGTTTCCTCTCTGCGCTTCAGTGATACATTTCTCGTAGTGGTGCTAATGTGGTCCCTCGTCCTTTCCAACAATCTAACGACTTCCTTCTCTAACCAGCTTGCTAGCTGGCTGAGGAAATCCCAACTGTCAATTTTATTTCCAGTGCCCCCAACAGGATGTTTTCCTTTGCCTCCTTTTCTCTTACGTTTCTTTACAAGTCTAAAGTGTCGCCTCGTTGTGAGGTTGCACCACTGAGAAGAGGGATAAACAGGACCCATTCTTCCCGCTGAAAGGCTCCGGCGTATTACCCTCTCTCTGGTCTACTTGGTTTGACTTGGTGACAATGGGCGGCCACAAAGGCTGAATGGGTTGTCAGCTGGAGTGACAGGTGTCTACCTCTGCCTTACTGCCCATCAAGGGGAAATTTAAAGGGGGAGTGCACCAGTTTCTGGCCAGTGTGGCGAAAGAAGATTTTACAAGTTTAACATCATTTACAAGACTGTCGTTATTCCGCATGTTCTGAGATTTTTGTTTAGGGTTACCCAAAGCTACATTGAATTGTACATGATTATGTGATCATATCAACAAATGGAAAAATTCGCTTGGTCCACGAAATAAACAATTTTTTGCTATATATTTCATATAAGTTAGCGTTTAAAGAGCATCCTTCTTAATCTCTTCCATGGTGTCAAAGATATATATATATATATATATATATTTGATTTGTCTTTTCCTTTACCAGCACTATTCATTCACTTTAATCTAAAAATGTAATATGGAATTTCTTATTCAGGTTAAATGAGAGAAAGACAGTGTAATTGGAGGAGGCAATGAAATAAATATTTCACATTATTCATTCAAATTTGAATTTCTTGAATTTTTAAAAAAAATATCGAAATTGTGTTTGGTCATAATGCAATAATAGCTGAAGCATTAGTCACTAAACAGCCGATGATTAAAAAGAAAACATAGAAGGATTGAGTACACTGGAAGCACATTATTACTGCTGACAACTCTGAAGTAAGATATATTTTGGAAAAGGGAGGGGAAATAGAGAGAAGAGGAAACAAATATTTACATTTGTGCAACTGATTCACATTAACTTAAAAAGAAAGCTGGGAAGGAGAGCAACAACAAAACGGAGATATACCACAATAAAACGACAGAGCAAAAAATAAATTTAAAAAATAAAACGCTGAAAGCTGGGGGACTCCAAAAAAAAAAAGAAGAAAGAAAGGAGGGGGAACGAAAATACCAGAATGGTGGAATGAGAGAACTATATAAGGCATAGATATACAAAGAGAAGTAAATTGAGTCCTCGTTAATTGATTTTACTGAATATCTCATTCACGTCTTTAAAAAGAAAGGGGTATAGAGGGAAGTAAAAAGAGAAAACAACAGATTAAAATAAAATAAAAGACTATCATTTAATATGGTGGAATTCCCTATAGAGCGATTTCGTTCGGAAAGACAGCCTAGAAATGGAAAACCGTATTTTATTCCTGAGTGACATACTCCAACTTCCTTCCTTTCCCTCAAATCTTTTGTAAAATCATTCAAAAACATCTTTTCTTTCCGATGTGTGTTCCGCTACAGATTCTATTTCCATCACATCTTGTGTAACGCGAGACAAATCTCTGAAATTATTGGTCTTCCAATTGCAGGTTATCACAAAACGTGTAGTAGAGAAAAGAAATGAGAGGCATATAGGAAACCCCAGAATTGTTTTTCATCGAACTTTTGTGGGAGTTACAGAATGGCGGATCTCAAATAACTCAACTGTCACTCAGGGGGGCGTTCAATAATTCGACGAAGAGTTTACTCGAAATTTCATCCCACTTCTCTAACGCGAAACAATGCAAGTCTTTTGGAATCCGTCAAAAAGATTTTCCTAAATATTTTGTCTCCAAACACGAATCGGCGCTGACCACAAAATCTCTCGCGATTGACAGGACGATTTGAGTTACGCCTGCACTTTCTCGCAGTTGTGCGGGAAAAATGAAATGCTGCTCGAATCCTTGTCCTGTTTTGTTCGTACTTCTGGCATTTGAAATTATACAAAGGGTTTGTTCATCTGGTTCTTACTTTAATGGATTTGTGATTATTTGAAAAGTGTCCAGTTTCGAAGACAAATGGGTTTTGTTTTGACACTCTTAACGTCGAGTTTGGACAGCTTTTATCAAGCCAAACGGATCGACAATTAATGATTTGAAAAACAGAGAACAAAAGAAATCTCAAAAAGAAATGTTTTTATCAGAACAGAACGGGGAAATGCATATCTTTGATCTGAAGAGGTTTTTGTAGAGTTTCTTTGGAAACTTGAGTTCCCCTTTCCGGGTTAAAGCGATGAAGTTACAGTTACTCGAATACTTTTTTTTTTAATTCGGCGGGAGTGTTTTTTTTTTGCTTTTAAAATATCTTCCAAGTGTGTTTTAGTTTTCGTATTCAAATTAAAAACATACCAAACGCTGCGACCAATCACCTATTTACGCTCCCTCACTGTTTTATCCAATCAAGAATCTCTCACAGTTTTAGCCAATCAAGCATCTCTCAAAGTTTTAGCCAATCAAATTCCATCTTGATGGACTGACGCGTAGAGTGTTCCATATCTTTTTTGTACATTCTTTGCAAAGAATGCAAGACTTCATATACATCATTGAAGAAATCATTGATGTATTGTTATCATATGGACAGAAGATAACAATACTACTATTACTACTACTAATAATATTAATATAATAATACTAATAATATAATAATATAATAAAATAAAAGTAATAATATTATTATTATTAATAATAATAATAATAACAATAAATGTAATAATAATAATAATAATAATAATACTTCTACTACTAATAATAATATTAATAATGATAATAATTATAATATTTAATTATTTCGTTCATATTTTGATATACATAATATTGTGTACTCAACTTGTTATATGCCTATTGTCTTGTTTTTGTCATATGATTGTATATATACCCTGTACAATGTTGAAGAACTTGTATCCTGGGATTGATTGTTACCCTTTTGTTATAACTTTTGAAATAAAAGGATTTAAAAAAAAAAGGCCTGTTCTGTACAATCTTGTAAACAATAATGTACTATCGTTTTCTTCATTTTTTTTTAAAATCTAGTAATATGAAGAAGAATGTCTTTTTTGACATTTAGCCCAAATTGCATTTTTTTTTTTTTGATTAGCATTAGCTATCAAAGTGTCTACGCATTTTTTTCGAAATACAACAATTAGTCTTGGTGTATTGTCTAAAAGGTGAAAGTGTTTTCCGAGTGTTATGTCACTGGAAAAGTATTGATATCATATGGACAGAAGTATTTGCCTGTTTTCCACTTTCAATAAACTTATATCTAAGATGTTTCCAAGATGCGTAACGAATTCCCTTATGTTTTAATATTCGTTAATAATATATTGTTTATTATTCGTTATTATTATCATCATCAATTGAGTGATTAAATGATTAGATCTATTTTTACAATAGTGATGTCTATATTTAGCTGAAATGACACATTTGACTCGATCATCTGTAATTATTATCGAGTTGAATTCATTATGAATAGAAGCTTCGAATATTTGTTTTAAATATTTTACTAAAAATTGTAAAAACTTGATCTTTTCTTTATAGTTAACAAAATATGATTAGCTGCTTTTTTGTGTAAGGATTGTTTGCGATATTTTGTAATGTCCTGCTTCAAATATTTTATCATACATGTTTATTACCGTATCCATGGTATATATTGTGTCCAAAATTAACAACTTAAGTCACGGTATCTATTTGAATTCATAATATTTCTTGAAGCACTATGACAACGCTAAAAAATGAATTGTGTTTTGATCGATGCTATATCTCTATTTGCACTGTTTGGACAGTTCTCGAGTGCCAACAGACTGGTGTGCAATCCGAAATCCGTCAAGGGTTTTCTGGAAAGACTCAAGAAGAACCCTCTGATACCATAATCGGAGACACACTATAGAGCTTGGTTACTAATGAGATGTTTCAAGAGGATTAACAGGATTAATAGAGGTGGTGTGTATGTCTGAGTTAATCTCACTTGACATTCCGATACGATATGGGACTGCCTGATGTCGAGGAATGCAAGGCGGGTGAGTTCTCAAGAAGTGCGCACAGAGGCTACGGCGGGGCTGTTGACCAGCATGACCAGTGGCTATGAACATGGCGCCGCAGAGAGGTTGTCCACTTCCCGTTGCTATGGTGATGGCGCTCAACTAGAGGACAGCATCCATGTGGCGCACAAGAGTGGCAAATCCATGCAA
This sequence comes from Heliocidaris tuberculata, assembly GCA_025618425.1. Lineage (NCBI taxonomy): Eukaryota > Metazoa > Echinodermata > Echinoidea > Camarodonta > Echinometridae > Heliocidaris > Heliocidaris tuberculata. The sequence continues at coordinate 20,882,088 of CM046845.1, read as the reverse complement.
ACATGGCAAATGATGAAAGTTAACAAAATAAAATCTCTTAATTTTTTCATAGAATCAATTAAAACAAATGAAATTATGGATGGTTAAACCTGCCCCTTGGTTAAGAGAAGCATTAACAAGTTTCTCTTGAGAATGGTTATGATTATGAAGGAAATGCGGTATAATTATATTAGCATCTATTGTGGCTATCATCGTCAAAAAAGGCTATGGTGATTAAATGATACTTATATCTCCCTTTTTCTATATATTCAATCAGATGATATATCTATGTCTTGATCTCAAGCGATTGAATATCAATTCAAAAAATCAAAAATTGGGTGTATTAAGTCAAAAATGAATTCAGGCCTTTGCGATGTTCTTCATGGGAAATATATTCAAGAATGTTGCAATCGCATGCACCGAAACCACAAATATGCGGTAAAACAAAACAGAAAATACCCTCAAGTGCGTTTATTATGAAATTCAATATTGCCAAATAGATAATCTGTTGGATAAGGAGAGGGTGACGAAATTGCATCACTGTGATGTTATGGTTATGATAGCATTGTAATTGTTCTAAGATTGTTATAGGATTCATTTTAGCCACGTGTGGGCCTGCAGAAAAAAGAAGGTATTGCGATCGGGAAAGGGATAAGGTTAGGGCTAGGGGTTTCAATATGATGAAGTAATTGAAATACGTTTCAAAACCATCATAAACACCCAAAATGTTGATTTTCTTTTACTTACCAACCAAATCATAGACATAATCTGATCGCACCCCTCCCATTGCGCCCCCATTTCGTAATCATTTTTAATAGCCCTGACATAATTTGTTTGATGTTTATGAGTCGTTACCGCAATGGTTTCTCAGTTTGTTATAAGATGTATCGCTGTTTCTAAGGAATATTATATAGAAATGACATCATTGTTTATAATTTTTGGTAAACATGGTGACGACCGTTACTGATTTTTTTTTTTTTGTTTGTTTGTTTGTTGTTGTTTTTGGCTGGTTGTATCGATGCACCAAAATATAAAACGGTTGCCAACCTGCAGCTCCACTTTAGATCTACTTCTCAAATGATATGTCCGAGATTCAAAAGAAATGATGGGAGAAGAGGCTGAAGTGGATATATAATCTGACATGACACGTGGGAGACATGAATACAGATCACTTACCTTTCATTTTCAGCTTAAATCTCAGCCACTTTAACATAAATAACTGGATTGCACTCATGATAAGGAGTATGTTTGTTTTGGTCTTTTAACATGGAATTAACTTCTTCTAAAAGAGCTATTTTTCTTCTGGTTGCGACGATACGACACGCGAAAACATACTCCTTCTCAGGCTAAAATAAGATATAGTGGGGAATTACGCTGTAAAACGAGTCAACATTTTGACCTCCTTGATGGAGAGGTGTATCACTTCACACAATATTTGGCGCTCAAAATGAAACAAAGCTGCTCATAAAGAGTCATAATATTTTGAAACCATGCTTACCTAGTTACAGCACACCAAACTTTCTTTTTCATATAATCTTTTTCGCCGAAAGCGAAACTAATGTATTTTATGACTCTAAGCGTGTGCTTTAATGATAGAGTTTGTCAAAATTGGTTGACGTGATGGTACATCTTACTTTTCATGACCTTTTATCACTTATAATATTGGGGGTACATAATTTATCCAAGTTTTCGAGGGTTGCTTTACATATATACTTTTCTTCCGAAAAAATCAGAAATTGTACGTATCACAAAGATGAACAAAATTCAATTTGATTTTAAACAGAACTTGATTATTTAATCAGTTGTGTGTTATCATGCATCATAAGCAATGTATATTGAACACGGACCTCTACATGATTAGCAGTACGTTTTTAACATCATGTACCTTAATACATGTTTACATCAAAAGATTGACTCATTCGAATCATCATGTCCAGATCAACAGCAGACGAATTAAACATCCAGTGATGAAAATTATACTTTTATAGCCCTCTTATCATTCAAATCATTTCATGTTAATATCTATGTTCAAATATTGTGTATTCGAGATTCAATTATAATCACATCTTAATTGGTGGGGTTTTTTTCAGTTCAGTATCTGCTCGACATGCGTGAGATCAGTGGCAAAGTAACCGAATAGACTGATTTTCTTAGATAAAGTTCATTTCGACTAGGTCTTTTGAATTGTATTTCATTATTCAATTCAGTTCACTTTAATTCCAAGTAATGTTTATTTATTCGAATGATACGCGCGGTTTCCCGGGCTTATATTAGGAATTTGACAGAAACTCCGCCAAGAATAAGTTTTGGGGAAGACATATTCTGTTTATAGCGGCAACGTAAAAAAAAACCGAATACACAAAAATATAGAATAGCATTGGTAGAACAGATTAGAAAATTATATGCTTATCAAACTATCCTAAAATCAACAGTATTTCAATTTTGCCTTTTTACGGCGAATTTATTATCGTTATAATTGAAGCAGATCACCAAACGCAAAAATGTAATTCTAAAATTACATTTTAAGGTGTTATAATTGGCTGCTCTATCGTTTGTGGCTACAGTTTCGGGGCAGCCAGAAAAAAATAGTACAAATGATTGATACTACCTTTAAAGTGGAGTCAAGCCCTCCAGATGGGATAATTGGTGTTGATCTAGTACTCTTAATCAAATATTGGCATAACAACTCCACTTCCTCTCCGCTGTCTTAATAGACGTGTATCCTTTACATGGTCGTGTGTACAGGACCAGCTCGGCAAACAAACATCAAGTTCTCTTTTTTTCTTCTATTTCTTCGCTTTATTTCTTCTTCTCTCGTGTTGTCAAACCTTCTGAATCGGAGGAAGGATTGAGGGAGAAAAAACACACAAACATGGATGACCACGGCGTTGACTGGTCACGGTGTTTGTTCGCTGAAGGTATTAAGCTGAAAGAACGCAGAAGGGGTTAACATTTGGACCTTTAAAGAGACCATTAAAGTTTCGTAGCGATTTTTCTCTTCAATTAGTGGTGGTAATGTCTTGATATAAAACAAATTCTTTTCAATTGATGTCTTTATCATGATGTGAAGGGTGTGCAAAATGTAGAGTACAACTACTTAAAATAAGATAAATCAGAGAGATAAACACGACATCAGTGACGAAAAATATTCACAGAGTGCTGGTACATAGTTTGGATATTCAGCAAAGTTTTATGCGCGCTCTTGCATCGTTAAAATTATGGCAAAGTTGTTCATGATGAATACACAATAGATGAAAGAAGGAATACGGCAAAATGACTTCGGAATATCTATTTTGAAATTATCGGGAACAATCATCATTTGTGAAAAAAAAAATGAAAGAAATACGCATGCCCTTTGAACGCAGATCTCCCTTGTCAGCCGAAGTACGGTACACCCTTTAAGTTTGATTCCCTTCATCAGTTTAATAAACAAGGGTGTTTAATTCGAGAGATGGGTCCATTGACACGTGGACCATACTGACCACCGTAAGAACCAACACACCTGTGTGATTGATCGTCTAATTACTGGTGGAGGGGAACAAAATGACCCCTGTTTTAAGAGCAGAGTGCATAAAAATGACCCCTGTTTTTAAGAGCGGGGTGCATACAAATAACCCCTGTTATTTAGTACTGTGAACAGAGTGACATAGTGTTTTCTCTTCTTTCTTTCCCTTTTTAAAATTTTTTTGCGAGGAGAGTTGCTTAGGTACATTTAATATAACATGACCCCCAATTTTAAGTGGATATGGTCTGGTAAACTGAAAAATGGACTAACGGTCGAGACAGCTTGAGTGGCGGCTGGGGGTTCTCGTCGGCCGGACGGCGGACCGTAACTGAACTATGAAAGTTGGAACAACATATTCAGATATGCCAATCACCTTTCTGCAGGTTGTTTTCAGCAATTCATCATTGGGCAAAATGAATTACGTATTTTACTTTTAAAAAGGCAACATGTTCACCGTACATACGACACAATAATAATCAACCACAAACACGACAAAAGGAAGAAATCAGGCAGAAGCTCTGACCGAACACGTTGTGAATAACTTCGTATCCATGGCGTGTTTTGTGTTTTTCAACGGGCAGAACATGGGAATGAGGAGATAGTTTTAGAGTTGAAGACATTAGTCTAAACTTCGAGTTTTATCACAAAATATTTCAAAAAGGCCAGATGATGGCATATAAACAATAAAACTCGAAAGATCATGACAGAAATGTTACGACTATTGGTTGACGAACCTCTGTCTCTGTCTCTCTCTGTCTCTTTGTCCCCCTCTCTCTCTCTCTTCCTCCCTCCCTCCCTCCCTCCCTCCCTCCCCCTCCCTCCCTCCCTCCCCCTCCCTCCCTCCCTCCCTCCCTCCCTCCCTCCCTCCCTCCCTCCCTCCCTCCCTCCCTCCCTCCCTCCCTCCCTCCCTCCCTCCCTCCCTCCCTCCCTCCCTCCCTCCCTCCCTCCCTCCCTCCCTCCCTCCCTCCCTCCCTCCCTCCCCCTCCCTCCCTCCCAAGGTTCTTTACCTGAGTATCTGGTAAAACAAAAATCAATTTTCTTGCAATGAAAAGTATAACATATCCAGCGCTATAATCCATATAGTAATAGTAATGTCTTCTTTTAGCGATTAGTATGAGTATGCCTGCCTCTGTATTTTTGAGCAAGGTCTCATATAAGAACGAATAATCATCATAATTATCCAGTAAATATTTGTTCGCTTATAATATATTTCATGTTACCTGATCTTGTAAGTTACGTTATCATAGTGTTCCAGACGTACTGATAAAGGTAAGCCTAGACCTATTAGCTAGCATCATAGGTTGCAGGGTTCGTTGACCACGAGATCAATAGCCTCCTTAGTCATGTTAGTCTATTCCCAGAGTTGACGTTGAACCTATCTTGCCTTGTATATGTTTCCCTTCTTTTGATTATAAATATTAATCTTTTGGAGCCTGTTTTCTTGGGTGAACTATTGTTAAACGTGAAAATGGTCGTTAGGTCATTATCTGATAGGAGCAATTACTGAACAGGATTAGCGAGTCTTTTTGAAAAGCTCAGTTTAAACAAGATCTCTAAAAGTAGACGTATTGGAGATGTGAGGAGATGCTGAGAACGTCGTGACCCAATTTTGGACTCTGGACCTAATGAAAGACATCTAGGATCCAATGACATACTGTCAGAGTCTATTAAGTATGGACAGTCAGAGCTAATGCTGAACAGGTCTTCAGTGATCAGGTCCTCACCACTTAAAAGTACACGGGGTGAATCACCACAGTCTTCAAATCACACTTACTTATCATCACTTTCCCCAATGACTCGGGGCACCTATTACGACAATTAGTTGATGTCATTACGGTAAACCAATGCAACAAATTATGAGAATCCGTTTTGCCTCAGTGCATTGGTCTATCTCGTAAAAAGTTAAGATAAAATTAAACACGCATTTTTTTAAAATTTTAGTTTGTTTGAACTCTTCGGGGGTTAACTTGAGACGAGATTGAATAACAGAAGCAAGGACGGAGGGTCGTATCTACTATAGGGTATAGCCAGCACCCCCCCCCCCCCCTTCTGTTTGCAAGGTGGCCCGAGAAAAGGAAAACAATAAATGATTGCTCACATTGTACGCCTCATACTGTAGGAAAATGGCCTAAAGGTTTCAAAATTAAAGTAGACACTGAACGAAGCCCAGGTACATTGTGCCCCCTCGATAATCGACTTCTGGATACGCCTTCGTCACTGAAGGGACCTGTCTTCGGGTGACAAATGGTTTAAGTATCGATGTGGGGAAGTACATCGTCAGTGTCCGGATGTCGGCTGGTTTGCATTGACTTAGGGTAGGGAATGAAATCTCGCGGGACGTGGGTCGTCTGCTTGAACCCTTCATGCACTTCTATGATAATATATGCAAGCCATAAAGGGCAATGGCAACTTTAGTATCGCTATTATACCCAGTCACACCAACAAGGCCGAAGCCAGACCTACAACGGACCGAACAAAAATTTACATTACCCCATATGGCAAAGAATCGGTCGGTTTTGTAGTCAGTTTGACGGTGTGACTGAAGTATTGCAGATGGCTAAATGGCATCTCAGTTTATAGTCGATTGCTTGAAGTTGAAAGGTTCTTTGTGAATTTTAGATAATTTTCAGGGTTTTGAAAAATACTTGATAGGAACCACGACGTGAACACTCTTTCGATGGCCCCTATTTCATCGCTGAAATCTATATCAGTTATCATATACTTTGATTCATTTGGAATCGAGTTCGGGGATATATGCCCCTACGTGAATAAAAAAAGACGCATCGAATATAATAGACACATAATACTGCGATTGTAGTTTCCCCTAATCATCCCTTACCCCCATTATGTTCCGACGTCCCTATATTTTGACGTCCCTATGTTCCGACGTCCCTATGTTCCGACGTCCCTATGTTTTGACGTCCCTATGTTCCGACGTCCCTATGTTTCGACGTCCCTATGTTTCGACGTCCCTATATTTCGACGTATCTATGTTCCAACGTCCCTATATTTCGACGTCCCTATGTTCCGACCCTGTACTCCGACTCACATATGTCCCGACACACCTATTTTCGGACGCCTCTATTTCCTTATGTATTGGCACCACTGTGTCCCGATTCGCAAACAACATAGCCCTTACACCCCCCCCCCCCCCCCTTCCCCTCCGCCCACCACCACCACCCCCTTGGACAATTATGGATCTGTCAGGTAACAAGGTAAGATTTGTGACGAAGGCGGATGGGTGACTGACCTTAAAAAGGTATGATTTTGCATGTATGTGTGATTAGATTTGTCGGTGAGATGATGAGTGACCTAAATATGTCAGAAATACAGATCTCATAGAGACAAGAAGAAACATAACGCTATACACATCATAACAAACTGTCTTCCCAAAGTCCTCAAGCAATTAACTCCAACCATTGGCAGCCGTTATGATAACATTTCCACTGGCATCTTCACCAGTTTCGAAGTGCACAAATAGAACTGTCTGTCATTGAAACGAGTTTTGAAATGCCAGAGGAACTGAGTTTTAAGCTCTTTCCCTGAATGCATTTCCCCTTGTCACGCCTTCTCCCTAATTTTCGTTCGGAAACGGGGATGATGTTCGTCTTTCATCGAAAGTTTTGCTTCTTTCTCCATCATGATGTCCCGCCAGCCAAAACTGTCTTCGTCCATTTCTTCCTCACACATCAACTTTGTCTGGATAAATTCATCGCTTCCATAACAAGCACATTAAATGTATTATGAAGTACACTCTTCTATGCTTGCGAACTTCAGTTACTTCGCCACGCAGCACCCTTGTTACAGGGAAAGGCATCTCGATATCAAGTCTTTAGCCTACATTGATTCTTCTTTGGACATGAGGCATGACAATGTGTAGATATTTCTCGAACATTTTTATCATGGAAATTTTTAATTTTCATAATGTGACAAAATACCGCTTGATTTTCTTCCATCGACAATGACATAAGCGTCCAACGACTTTATGCATTCTATTGCCTTCATATAGCTGAAAGTACTATATAAAATGCTTTGTGTATTTTCTCCTTTTTATCTTTGTGTATGATTGCATAATTCATATCACAGGCTTTCATATACATTTATGAGCTATAATTGTAGCCAAAAAAGATAGGGGAAAAATATCCCCCCTCCCCTTAGACTTCAGAGATTTTGTTGGCGATCTTAACATTTGGTAGAAGAAAGGGAGCCTAATATTATGTTCAGTTGGTCGGCTTGTATTTCTCTACTCATTCAGGCTCTAATATTTTTTTTCTTTCAAATTTCTTGGAAGCAGATATTCGTTTATTTATTGTATTAACCCCTGGATTGTCGATGGCTCATATATGTGAGCCACGATTTTTTTTTTTAATCTATCACATTTTCACAATGAAAATTTACTGTAATTTAGTCCTCTTTGTATATCGTTTATATATTAATTAAAGCAATATGAAAGCTAATAAAGATTCAAAATAATTTTGAAACGCAAGAGTTTTTATTTGACTAATGAAAAGGCTCTGGTAAGGCAAGAAGCGTGTTGAAATATGTGAGAAGTAAGTTTTCACTCATTACTAATTCAAAACTACGGTACAATCCAAGACACATTCGAACTAAGACATGATCTCTAGCCCTCGATCAAGCGGTTGACAAACATCCTATTTCGAAACTTGATCCACCTCAAACTCTCTACAAACAAATCTGCAATTAATTCCTACATCCGACATGATGAAAGACCATTGGAATGAGCCAATAACTCAGCTGTGAATGCATTATGATAAATGCGACAAGGAGAAAGAAAAAAGCCGGGGAAGCGAAACTATCGAGGTTTTTCTCGTGACAACTGGAGATGTTTTGGGTGAGCCGTGGTGCTCACATGGTCTCCATTATAGACCGTCCATCTCCCCGCAACTCTCCGGGTGCGATCCGTCACTTCCTCTCTCCAACGTGCCCCTAATTTACCGCTTCCATTTTGGAAAGGCTAAACGAAATCATTTTGGATCAGGGGACCCGTCAGGATTCTTCGCTTGAACTTTCTTAATGGTTTTAAAGATTGAACAGACAATGATGGTTAGTTGAAAAAGACCCGGTGGACTCGATTTCTGAGGCACCAATCCAAAACATTCATGTCAGAAAAGAGATTAAGTGAAGAATGTGCTATTTTAAGAATCAGTGTGAAGCAATAGATGACATTTGTCGTAAGTCTGACACTATCAATAAAAATGTATCCCTATAATTCAATAGATTTGATTTTCTAGCTTTTTGCCTACTTAGTCTTGGGGATATGGAAGTGACTGTATAAATTCTCTCAAGCAATTTTCGTTTATCTCTTATATGTATGGTAAAAGAAAGTAGGCTTTATAATAGCCAACCTGAAATCAGGCTACTTTTTCTTAAAGAGTCTGATGAAATATTCGAAATTATTCTAGGGCCAAAATGAAAAACAGCATAGTTTGCAAACTAGAAGGCTTATACCATGTAACGTTTAAATTGGGATTAAATATGACAGCTGCAAAGACACACGGAAGTTGTTATTTTTTTAAATAAAGATAATAATAATAATAATAATAATAATAATAATAATAATAATAATAATAATAATAATAATAATAATAATAATAATAATAATAATCACAACAGTAATAAAAATAATAATGATAATAATAATAATAATAATAATAATAATAAATAATAATAATAATCATAATAATAATAATAATGATATTAACAAAAACAACAATAATAATAATAATAATAATAATAATAATAATAATGATATAACAAAAACAACAATAATAATAATAATAATAATAATAATAATAATAATAATAATAATAATAATAATAATAATAATAATAATAATAATAATAATAATAATAATAATAATTTGGTCTTATTTACCCAGGGTAGCCACATCAGTATCAATCCTGCGGGCCCTGCAAGGATTATCACCCCAGCATTGCCAGTTACCAATACACCTCTATCCAGAGGGACAAAATGTGGGCAAAACACCTTGTCCAAGGAGGTAAGCACCTAGGGAGGATCGAACCCGGGACCTCTCGTATGAGAGTCAAGAGCCTTCACCAATATACCACAGTGCTTCCATTATAAAAGACGGGGGAAAAAAAACAAAAAAAAACATGAAAACAAGAAATGTGGGATTTAAAATAATTTGTGTTTTTCACTTAAATTCTGATTAATGGAATGAAAATAAAACTTTAAAAATGATAATAACATGACAAAGTTTTATGGAAGCACGCCATCATCATTATCAAATGCCTCATTTTTAACTGTTCACACTGGGTATTATATAAAAAATTTTTAAAAAGTACTGAAGATGCATGTACTTAAGAAGTCATATTCATCAAATAAAGCCCGTCTTATTGGTAGTTCCAACATAAAGATGACCTTGAAGTTGAAAAGGAAGTAGAATAATCAGATCTTAAAGTTGAACTCTGATGGTGTCATATACAGAGAAAGAGTAATGATAAACTCTCATTGTTGTTTTTCCCCTTTTACTAAGCAGTAATTATTGGACTGATATAAATGTCATTATTGTTAGTGGTAGCGTAAGTCCAGACATTAAGGGGGCATCGGTCATATTCTGTGGATGAAATTAATGCCAATTAACAATGCCATAAATTAAGGGAATAAATATGTCTTGCTTTTACCCAGGGTAGCCTCGTCAGTTCTCCCTGAGGGCCCTGCAATGGTGAGGGAGTTTGTATCACCCTTTTTTCATGTTCCCTTTCCCCATTTTTTTTCAATTCCTTTTTCTCTTTAAAAAAATGTTCGCCATTGGAATTTAAACTATACGCCACCAAGGAGCTTCAAACACGATGTTTGAAGCTCCTTGACGCCACTGATTGTTGTCATCGTTATTATCGTCATAATCCTTGACTTCGCCGATATCACATTATGACAGACTGGGTTGGTTTCGAACCTGATTCACATGATACAACAAGAACGACCATTAACGATGGGTAATTTAAGGGGCACAATAAGCCCTTGTCCCCCTTTTCTTGCACTCAAGTACACAGCCCTCAAAATGTGCCCCCTTTGTAAATGTGATAAACTTTTGTGGAGGGGATTTTCAGAATTCTTTCAGGATTGTGCTCCCCCTTTAAAAAAAATAATCCTGGTTCCTCCCCTGCACTAAGCTTAACGTCCTTATCAACCATCGTCTCGAAGACGGATAGAAGGGCATCATGGGATTGGAAAGAACAGTGAAGGAGAAGGGTAGAAAATTGGCGAAATGTAATACTCCGTTACACTTTATGATTACCTAAACTATTTTAAAAAAAAAACTCTTAATTTAAGAGGCTGTGTGGTTGAGTGACCAGCTGACCGCGATTATTCCTTGTGGCGTCAAAATATAAGAGCCCACGTCGGATGTTGCAAAGTACAGATGACCAGAGCCTAAAACTAGCCATCAAAAAACAAGGATATTGCAGCGAGTCCGCCAGTTAGAAAAATGAAACCAAATTGTAATTAATTCCGCCCTTGATTGATAGTGTCTGCCGGTTAGTATGACATTAGTCGATCATTCTTGTCTATTTTTAACCATAATGTCTTGAACGAGATTTAATTATGTAGACACCAACACAGGGAGTGTTGGCATTGCCAAATTGATTTTAAATCATTATGCAATGGCCTGGAGTTTACTTTGAAATGATTTCAATTTCTGTGCATATTCAATTGACTCGTTTTGTAAAGGGCACTGAGCGATTTAGGGCATGTATTAAAAGAGGAAACTCGTGCTATTCTTAGCCCTCTTTAATGATGCTTGTTAAATGAGTGAACCTACATGTATACTTTCTCTTTGCTTCCGGTTCATTTAATACTCTTTTCCTCACAATGGAATCATGTATTCCGTACTTTAAAGATAAAGTTGAGTTCTGGTCATGCACATACATTGTGAAAGAAACTGTCTCAAAGCACTTCGGAAAGGTCGATCATGTCTACACAAGGATTTTGGAATCATTAACATGATAAGAAATTGACCGAAGCTCGCTACAAAGCACATGCACTGCACACAGAAATGGGTATACATGGGACTGCACACACATGTGGCATGAATGTTCGGCCCGAACACTTCACCTATTTCTTGTCATATTTCGAATATGAGGGCATTTGAGAAGCAATCCTTTTCAGGTGACATTTCTACTATGATGTTCTTCCAATCTGACATAAAAGGTTTGAGAAAGCTCACAAATTATTTTTCACCTTTCCCAGAATTCGACCTTCTCTTTAAGGGATCTCTTGGCCATTATCAAGGGACAAATAAAGTTCGGTCCGCCCTCCGTGGGGTCAGTTGTGGCTTCCTCCTTCAAGGCCAAAGTAAGCTCAAACTGTAAGGAATGATTTGTTAATCATCGATCAATCGGGATTACAGAAAATATGAGATGGGTTGGCTCACTACGACGTCTTAATTACAATACAGTGTTGTTGTTGTTGTTTTTCATCTTTAAAGATACAGTTCAGTACTGGTCATACGATTGCATTGAAAATGTCTGCAACTTTTGCAGTAAACATAATACATCGGTAATCAACTGAAATTAATGCATTCTCTTTTTACAAAGCACCTAGTCCAGTAAGCATTTGCTTAAGTATAATCATATTCAAAATATAACCAAGGTCTAACCGACCGGGGTTTTGTGTTTGTGTGTGTTGTTGTTGTTGTTGTTGTTGTTGTTGTTGTTGTTGTAAGAATCTTTGAAGAGTAATGCATACAGATGGGATAGATCACATAGATCACATATGTGGCATGAAAGTTGTTTTTTTTTCTAACCAAACCAACTGTATAATTATTTACTGATAACCAATGACTAAATGCATTGATCTTTCTTTTCTAAAAAATGTTTCAAATGTGTTAAGCAGGTTTTTTTTTTCTAGATTTCCTCTACATCTAATTAGTCATATTTGGAAAACGGGGTACATCGAGAGAAATCCTTTGCATGGGACATTGCTCATAATGATATTCTTCCTAAAAGGAATAGAAATAATGAGAAAGATCACAAATAATTTTTCATCCTTATCAGAATTTCACTTTCTCTTTAAAGTGTAAAGAAACATTAGTTAATCATCGATCAAAAAGCCCTTAGAATTCCAGAAAATACAAGATGGGTTGGTTGTCTACGATGTCTACTTATAATACTAAATTTTTGTCTTTGAATTCTAGTCTTTTTTTGTTTAATCTTTAACAATAAAGATAAATCCTACACTCGCTACATAAGAAAATAAAGCGTCCAACTCCCACAAGACATTCGTAATCTATCCTCTCTCAGTAACTTAAAGACCTCACTCAAAACCTGGTTATTTAGACAAACCTTTTTGCAAACCTTCATCATTTTTCTCATTTTTTTTTTCTTTATATTTTCTATCTTCCTTTCACTGCGCCATGAGCATCTACCCATGATGGATATCGGAGCATTACAAGTGTTCATATTATCATTATTATTATTATTATTTTGTTATTGGTATTATCCGCGATCATGTCAATGGCGTACAAACGAAGGAAGGGACCACAAGAAATGACAAGCTTTAGGAATCGTCTACTTTTAGGGTTTGAGAAAGGTCATTTATAGAATGGATACAATGTCTTCATAATTCTACCATAATTTTCATCACGACAGACCCATTCTAAAGATTACCTTTCATGTATAGTGCCATTCGTTTGCCTTCGGACTATCTCCATCCTGGCAACTATTCCTATGAGTTGGAAATAAATGTCTTTAAAGGGAAATCAAACCTTAATGGCAAGTTGTTCTGAAAGAAAGAGGAAAAATCTGAGCAGCAGATCATGCAGATTGGTGAAAGATTGAACGAAATGAGACAAGCAATAAGAAAGTTATGAATTTTTGAAAGTTGTAATCACTATATTGGGAGTTTCAAATTGGCCAAATCAGTAATGTCTCTGTGGCGGACAACTACCCCATTCGCTCCAACACACAAAATGACTAAAATGTCATGTTTGTCAAAATGTTTTACTCAGTAAGATCTTTTTCTTGTATGAGGACATGTAACAATATACTATCTACAATATGTTTTGAGTACTGCTCCGAGGGAAAAGCCGCTTACTCTCTATTAAAACATATATATATATATATATATCGAGTGATCACTGACGTCACTATGAAAATAGAGTGAAAATAGAGTGAAAATAGAGTGAAACTCCACTCTTTTCCTTTTAGAGAGCACTCGATAGTCACTCGATATTTACTCCTAAACAAGTGATCACTGAAATGACTCCCGAGGGAGTGAAAACAAAGTGAAAATTCACTCTTTTTTTAAAGAGAGTATAAGAACCCACTATTATTATTATTATTATTATTATTATTATTATTATTATTATTATTATTGTTGTTGTTGTTGTTGTTGTTGTTGTTGTTGTTATTATTATTATTATTATTATTATTATTATTATTATTATTATTATTATTATTATTATTATTATTATTATTATCATCATTATTATTATCATTATTATTATCATTATTATCCTGAACACGAGTACACTGCAGTTGTACAAGGTTAATCATGGATAATCATCCTGGTGGTATTTGTCCGGGTGTCAAGGGTAATCGTCCGGGGTGTTTGTCTGCGGTTGGTGTGGTCTAGGGGAGTTGTCCTAGAATCCTTATGTTATGCTAATGAAAAAAAACAACGTAATATTTTGCAATAATTCGGAGTTTCGGAACCGATGACATTATCTATTTCCCTGCTTGATAAAGTAGTCCATGAAAAAAAAATGTTATGAGGCATTCAGTGTACTTTTAACCAAAGTTATGGTCATTTTGACGGCCCCCTCTGCCATCGTCAAGGAAGTTACAAAGTCCCTACAGTGTATGACACGATAACCTTTTCATCGAGTCATTTTAGGAGTAGGTCCGTGTAATAAACATAGCTAAATGAATTTTCTTCAATATCATAAGAGGCAATTTCATAGATGAAAAAAAATAAAATAAAAATCGTGAGTCATCTACAAAGTTGAAATCTGCGTAGTACTAGAACTTTAATTAAAGTGTACCAATCACCTGAAAAAATAATTTGTGTACAGCTAGAAAGTATAAAAACAACCTCAAAGAAGTTTGTCTGGTATTCTATAGGTCAACACTTAATGAGTAAGAAGGAAATAGAGGATAACATGAAAATGCTCGCGCGGAACCGAACTCCGAGTTTGGTTCCGCGCGAGCCTTTATCTTGGCGAGCGCGTGTGGGTGCGTCGAGTAGTCTACTCACGAGTCGCTTTTATGCTTATAGAGAGTGTAATTAAAATTGCAATATCTCTTTATAGAATTAATATTTGAAGCCCAAATTTTGAATATAGTATAACGACATGAAACCTCTAACATACAGAGCAAAATTATTTTTGGTGATTGCTACCCTTTAAATTCTGAATATATTTATAATGTTTTTGCAGCTAAAATGATTTTACTATTTTTCTCTCAAAATGTCTTTATAATCGCTTCTCATGAAAATTTTACTTCTCTGCTTAAATATATATCCTCTGAACTTATTCCTCTCCATTTCTTAAGACACGGGGTTTCATTTCTAATACACCTGGGAGGCTTTTTGTCGCATTCCTACTTGCCAGAGCACGCCTTTAAGGATGGCCATTTCTCCCTTGAAATATCTACCCAATTGATGTGTTCTATACTACTATTTCTTAACTAATTATTGCTGGAGACATAAATATCAGTTTCCGATCTAACCCTACCACCTCTCCCCCCCCCCCCCCCCTCTCTCTCTCTCTCTCCCCCTCTCTCCCTCTCTGTCTGTCTGTCTATCTGTCTGACTCCCCTCTCTCTCTCTCTCTCTCTCTCTCTCTCTCTCTCTCTCACACACACACACACACACACACACACACGCACGCACTCTCCCAATCTCTCTCTCTATCTCGCTTTCTCTCTCAATATCTGTACCAACCCTCCCCCTTCCTGATAAAAAAAAATAATGTTGTACAGTGACATCATAACTAAGGAATGTATTTCTATCATGTCTATTCTAACTCTGTGCAAACCGCTATTCTCTCTGCATTCCTAAAGACCAATAAATGGCGACAAGCATTAGCAGTTTGCGCCACTTTGTCTTCTATCTCTAATTCATATCCCCTTTCGGTTTTTAATTAACTAGAAATCGTCGACGAAAGTTTTGTCTCGTCACAGAAGACTGATCAAGCAAAGAATACAGACGATCCGACACATGACACATGGCGACAGGTTTTCCTTGTTTTTCTCCGGGTTTTGTTTTTTCTTTTGTTTCCCCCCCCCCCCTTTTTTTTTCTTAATGTGCCGACTTTTCTGATAAATAGTAAGGAGGAAGACAATATATTTTGATCACACACAAATGTAAGTATAGCGAAATTGCACTAATAATAATGCCATAATGACAGTCGGTCTATATTCAGTTACAGAGATAGCAATTGTAATAGTTACAGATACCTTAACACCAATTTTATTTTCGTAAATATCGCATTTTTGTTTTTAAAAGAGAATGCTGGAATACTCGTGGGCGAGCGATTTCGGAAATAGGGTGGTGGAAAACCAATCCTGCTAGACTGCCCTATTTTGGACACAAAATATAATTTCATAAAATATAGTACATATCACAAATGTAACGATAAAACTTCGTAACATTTGTTTGTTTGTTGTTTTTTTTCCATTATACATAACTGCAAATTCTGAGGAAAGCAAAAGTGAGGGCTGTGACCTTCCCCTTCTTCCGTATATCTTTGCCTGCTATGACATAAGATTCTTTCCTTTTCTTGAGGGGAAGTTTGCAAAGGTCTTTCATACATTCTACTATTTCATAAAACCCCTTATATCATGATGACATTGCATTGATGATACTTTGTCAACATCATTGTTATCATTGCCTGTCGTACATTTCGCGGTCGGATCACGAGAATATTCAGGAAGAAATCGTAAAATAAAGCAAGGTCTCTCGTAAAATACCAAACATGTCTAATCATCCCCGTCAATCAAGGTTTGGATTAGCTGTAGGGATTATAAAATTGAAATTTGTTCAACATTATTATAGAAATGGATCTCAGTGGGACGGGACTGGAGTCCGACTTTTAGTCCATTCCAAACCGACTTGTGAGGCACCGGGGTCAAATACATATAATTGGAAAAAAAAAGAAAAAAAAGATGAAGTTGAAAGTAAAACATGAAGACTCCAAGGGTCCTCTGAAGAGAGGGGCTCAGAAGACTCAGGGATTTCGGGTAACCGTGAGTACACATACATTTTTACCGAACTTATTGACAGCCAAATTAAGGCAAGGAACTTCGTTCACCCCCCCCCCCCCCCACTCCTAAAGTCGTCACATGACGCCTGTCATTAAGCAAATATTTTTTATTGTTTTAATTGCTGTTTTCTAGATTCATGTGGTACTGATGCATAAGATCAGATTATGAGAGGGACGGTATAGAATATTATTAATTCATTCATGCGTTGTATTTCTTTGAAATTACCATTATAATCGCATATTCCATCACGAACAGTGTTCGTCTCCTCCTTCCGATTATCGCAAAATTAAATCTAAGTGGTAATTACTGTCAGCAAAGATAGTTCCTTAGCTGATAGGTAGAAAACCAATCTTATATCTATACAGGCCCATTCTTCGTTTGCTGTAATCATCACTATTCAGAGACAAAATAATTTTTTTCTCTTGCACCTCGATTGTTGCCTTGGCGCAGACGTTTTCACCCATTTAAAGTCATTATTGAAGGAAATCCTAATAATTCATCACTCAACAGGAGTCAAGAGTTTACATGGAAGAATAGGAGATGGAAACAAACACAGACTAAAGACCCGAAGAAGACACTGGTAACAGAAAGGGGAAAATAGGCCACTGCGGATGTTTACGTCCCATTACTAGCGCATCTTCTCGCCTCTTCCTTTGAGTTCTACGATTTCGGACGTTATTGGAGGATGCTTGGTAAGGTCTTGGAAACCCTGATGACAATGGGGGTCGGTGTTTTGGGGGCACTTGGTGGGATGCTGCTTACAACGGTGTAGCCTTTCATCTATACGAGGTGTAGGCTTCAGCGATAACAACCTTCATGTGTGGCATCTGATGGGAAGACACATGCAGTCAGCATGGTTGGTCAGAATATGATAAGGGGCAGGTTGAAAGAGGTTGAGATTGAGGTTTTAAGGTGTTGAGTTATGGGTTCGAGTCTCGTTCCACATCCTACGCGCTCAGACAAGATGTGCATCATCTACAGTGTCTCTGTCTCTGTCTCTCTGTTGTCAGGTTGTCGGTCTTTTTATCTACCTATGCTAACGTCTTTGTCTCTGTCCCTGTCTCTGAATGTCTGTGTGTTTGTCTCTGTCTCTGCCTCTGTCTCTTTCTCTCTGTCTGTCTGTCTCTCTCTCTCTCTCTCTTGGTTTAGAACCCAGGACCCCCTCATGGCGAGGCAAGCTGCATGGTGTAACAAAAGGCTAACAATCGTTTTCTTCTAACTGTTGAAATTCTAACTGTTTAAAATTTAGCGCTATGAAACTGAAATAGAATGAATGCAGATGTAATGAATAGAAGAAATGCCATTTTTCAGGAAAAAATATAATCTGAACTAATGAACATCGGACATGAAACTTTATCGAACATTTATAATTTTGCCGCTTAAATTAAGTGCTACTGGTTGTTAATTAGTTTATTTTTGTGGTATTGGGAACAAAAAAACTGTCAAAATGGGGAATGCATTACCCTCATAAATATGTTGAAAGTACTCGATAGCACACGTAAACAAAATTATATTAAACAGGGAACAATTTGACTTAAAATCATGTGTATAATTTTCAAAAATAAAATATGTCAATTTGTCAAATCGACTGTATAGGGCAATATGCATAATTATATCAATCTACCAAAAGTTGAAAAGAATGTACTATATGCCTTCTTGTTTTGCACATTTTCATGTCATTCAGTTAGCTATCTGGCCTATATAGATCTGAGGCATAATATTAGTTTCTATGATATCATTTTGATCCAACGATATTGTTTTTATTTCTGCTTTTGCTGTTTCTTCTAGAGTTTAGACATTCTTGTTCTACCGTTCCAATATCCCTGAGACCTAATTTCCTTCGTTTCAAAAATAACAATTTGTGCACGAATTCAACGATGGGGAAAATTTATATTGCCCTCATTTCCCCGCAAATAACCCCGTTACCACCATTTGCATTATGATTCCCCGTCAATTTTTGCGCATAAATCAAAAAGTGCCTCACCATAATACCCTGCACTGGTGTTTGGTAATGAATGTGGATACGATTAATGGTCCGTCCTACGTCGACCTAAGAAATGAAGTAACTGATTGATTTCTATACACAGGGGGAAATGCAGCGTGAAATACTTGCATTATTGATCTGTGGAATTACAAGGGCTTGTTTTTCCTTCTTTTTCTTGGTGAGAGAGCGAGAGAGTCGGAGAGTTTAATTTGGACAATTTTCCACCTAAAGTAAATTAGGCGCGACGCCATCAGAGAAAAGATCATACATCGTGAAGGTTAGGCAAATTGTACACGCACGATCGCGAAGACGGGATTGCGAACGTGTCCTTTCCGGCACCTAAATTCACTGAAATTCATGACATTCCTGTTTTAAAAAGGGGGTAATTTTTTTTAAATATACAAGTTTGATTTGTAAAACTTTTCTCTAAAGTGGTCGTTTGTGTAGCAGTGCAATAAGATGTACAGCATTCGTTAATTGTCCATATGCCGGGGGCATTATTCTCTCGAAATACAACATTATTAGAGACAAAGTATGATTTGAGAGCGAATTAAAAATTAAACATTGAATACATCTTGCCCCATTTCAGTACCCTTCTCTTCCTTTATCTGTATACGCAATTCATTCAATTTAGGCATTCTTCTTAACCCAAAATACATATTTTTTGTAAAAAAAAACAAATTGAATGACCTCGCGAAACCGCTACTGCTCCCGAGCAAATCTACCTCAAAAAATGTAACTGCTATAAAAAAATGTGGGGTAACCTAAATCCGCTGACCATAATAATAGTTGTGTTAACCTAAAATGAACTAATTGATGTGCAGGAGAGTGCATGTAATAGATGGGATACCACAGATCGGAAAGCGGTGACATTCTAGAAGGTTGGGACCGACGGGAATCCAGGTGTCCGGATCTTCGAGCCAGTGCGTTTTTGCCCGCATGCATCCGGGCGACATCTCACCCACTGCTGATCGGCTGATACCGTGTCCCCCGATGGAAAATTCTGATTTTAAGGTGCAGCCAAAATCTTTATTTCACCGCTTTTTGGAAATGATGACAACGTGGCCAAATACTTTGGCGTGTTTTAGCCAAATTGCGAATCAAAATATATAGTAAATATCAATTCTAATAATAATAATACGTCATATTATTTCTTTTGAAATGTCACTGATTCCAAGTAAAAATGAAGGTTGCATTATGGGACTATATTTACTTTTAATAAAGATACAAATATATTGTACATGTTTAACGTATAATTACACGAAGGCCAATTGACAATGATCTGGTCAGTTTTGCATTTATACCTCTCTTCGATTTACATGCTTGTATTTCTCTATAGAAAATCAAATTACTCATTCAATCGTCAAAGAGTCTTGTTTCAATAAAGGTCACAGTAGAACCAGCATGAATAAGTCGATTAAAAGAAGAATACGTATTTATTCAATATGAAATAACCTCCCAAAAATATAAACTTACCATGAAAATATAATTCATAAAGATATTAATCGTATTAAACAGTGTTAAAAGAGCTAAGAGCTTCATCAAATGTGTAACTGCCAAAAGTGACAATACAAATACAAAGGCAAAGTTGTATCCAAATCATCTTAATCTGCATTATTTTGAATTTTATTCGCATGATCCTCCAAAGAGATCTTATCATTACATCAAATAAACTTTAAAAAATGGCCGTTAATTTCTCCATCATGGTATCTTTTATTGGATTGAAATTTTAATAAAAGTGATTTAATTCCATGTTTTTTGTCTCGGTGTTGGTGTTGTTTTAACATTTCTTGTTTGTTTGTTTGTTTGTTTGTTTTTTGTTTGTTTTAAACGATACTGGTATTGTTCTAAAAACTTATCTGGTGTGGACATTATAGATACCGAAGTGGTGTTAAATTGACACCCTGATTTTTGCATTATACCTAGTTTTGAACTTTGCTTATTGAAATATGATTTTATGGCTCATCAGATAACACTGTGACTTCCTCAAAGGAAACCCATCAACAATATTCCGTTCTTCCAAGCTCCTTATTCATTCAATTGATAGCACATCTTTTGATAAGATTCGCGGTTATCCATTCTTTACTCAAGGCTACAGAGATAAGGATCAGAATTTTCAATGAAATCGTTTATCTCTCAAATGATTTCCATCAATCATATTAGAAATCGTAATTGAAAGAGGAAACAAGTTATTCTGTAGATCAGATTTCTAATTGTTGTCATCTTAATTGAATCAGACCCTGAACAGCGGTAAATAAAAGGTTAATCGTCCCCGAGGATGAAAGGAAATAGATGTGTAATTGAGAGGTAAATGGTCATTATTGATGTTACTACTGTGTCAAATCTTTTCAGTGTGTACTTTTAATGCTGTGTCAAATTCAAATGGAAGGATTTTATTTTGATATTCTTGGCAGATGAATGATCATATCCTATACGGTAAGATGTCAAAAAGTGCACCCGGGATTAAAGAAAAACCTTACGATAAATGCAACGTATTTCGTTGTTAGTATTTTCTCTTTTTAAGACTTCTAAATCGATACCTAATCCAAATTAATTGCCCCATATCATAAAGATGTTTTGAATTGTCCCACCGTTTTACAAGTAAATCATAAAATTGTCTAGAGTGTAGAACGATGACCAGGTTATAATCCACTTCTTTGACCTAGAGAATGCTATAAACTATCAATTACGGTAACTTACACGGGTTCTAAATATTTATACGGCATGAACGTGTACATGTACATTGGCGACATTTCAGCTATATCACGTAATCCCAAGAAACTAGAAGGACACCATTATTCATTAACCTTATCATGTGATTACAGGATGAAAGAAAAAAGCGCCAGTATAGCTCCACCTTATCACCATGATCACGTAAGCTGGTATAAGCAATACACCTTATTGTAGCTTCATCTTATCACATGATCACAAGATGATTCTTGCAAGGCGCCATTATAGCTTCATTTTATAACGTGAGCACGAGAGGATACTTGCAAGGCGCCATTATAAGCTTCATCTTATCACGTGATCATAAGCTGGTATAAGCAAGGCGCCATTATACCTTCATCTTATCACGTGATCATAAGCTGGCATAAGCAAGGCGCCATATTATAGCTTCATTTTATCACGTGATCACAAGATGATACTATCAAGGCACCGTTATAGCTTTACGAGTACTCAGTTACACAAATAGGACGGTTGGTGGTATAATGGCATAGGTAAATGTGTCCTGAATAGTGATTATTAGTATAAATAATTGGAATATGATAGGCAAATAAATATTGATAAGGCTTTTCACGACTTGTTCATGTGACTTTTCAGATATGAAATTGATCAAACCCTGTGAATGCTGTTCATCTGGAAGCCTGAGCATGCTGAGGAATAAATTTACAATATCAAATCAATAACTGCATGATCGATAAATAATTCAATATGAGTGAGTTTTAAAGAGTTCAAATGAAGTTCATAATTCTGGAATGCAGCTAATGGGTTTGATTACATATCATCCATATATTTGAAAACTCAGTATTTGTGTGTGCGTGTGTGCGTGTGTGTGCGTGTGTGTGTGTGTGTGTGTGTGTGTGTGTGTGTGTGTATGGTCCATGGTCCAGTGGTTTAAGGCGCTTGACTGGAGATGCGAGGATCGGGCGTTCGATCCCCGACACGGCACTTATGCCCTTGAGCAAGGCATTTTATCTACATTGCTCTTTTATCATACATCAAATAAATGAAGTGCTAAAGGCATATTGATACCAGGGTGTGCGTGTGTGTTATTTAAAAAAAAAAAAAAAAAAGTGTATGTGTGTGTTTTGTAGGATTACGTGCATGCTACTATTTTGGCATTTGGAACTGAATAACTTAATGAAAATTAATCGGCGTTTGAGAACAGACCTTTAAAAACAAAAATGCATTTCGGACATCGTTCTTTATATAAAAATTTATAGAATTTAAAGGGAAAAAAAACTCTGTGAAGTTTTAAGTTTTAATTACCCATAGTTTCTAAATAACCCAATTTTAACATGCCTACTGATATAGATACATGTACATGATGCAGTTGCTAAAAATCAAAAGGTAGAACAATTAATCACTGAAGCACAAAACAGCTCATGCTAAAGAGGTAGAGAATTAATTGTATATAGAAAAATAAATAATGTTTTGACCTTTTACATCGTACAAACTTCCAAACAGAAAAACAAAACATCCAGGTCAAAACATACGAACATTAATACGATCAAATCCCATAACTTTTCAGTGTTATACTTCTAATTGTTATGATACCTCTTTTTGTCTCACACTTGTTCAAAATGAAGACCACACCCGAAATAGGTATAGTACATTCATTGATGATGTAACTATTCTGCTTTGAAGAGTAATATCCTTTCATTCAGATAATTGCCAAGTTAACTGACCCGAATCAAGAAAAGAACATGGGTAGAAAGGAATAGAATTTGCTATTCTTTCCGTATCTGATTATAGAAACGCTATCATTCATTTCGTCATTTCAGCGAAGTTTGCACATACTGATATTTCATAACATGTAGTACACGTAGTATTCTGTCAACAATAGGTATAATTACATCTCATCTTGTTTGCATCGGGAAACTGACGACAATCGTGATGCCGGGCAGAAAACAAGATAATGAGTGTAGTGATTCGACATTGGGGCGCGTGTCTTCACTGTATCTCTGTAATTATTGATTTAATGTTTCCGGTGTCTTCTCAATTCTTGGGTCCCAGGCGAAACAGTGTCCGGACTTCGGTCTACCGATACATGTATTTAAAACATTCGGCAGATGGTAAATAACAGGTATGCTAAATGGTACTTTAGCAAGTACAAAGCCTAAAAGCAAACTTTATATGCAGAACAGATAGGAAAATGAACTTCTCACCACATTTGATTTCCAAATGTGGTCACTTTGCAAACTTTGAAAGACGCCATTTCTTAGTCTCTGTACTAGCGATACGCTCTTCCCATCAACTGTTGCTAGGTAACATTAAATGAGGATGGAAACTGGAAACTTATGTTGAATTCTAAGTATATATGCCTATACATGAAAGCGCATTCTCTCTATAGCGAGCGAAGGAGTAAAGCGGGAAACAAGTGTTCAAAAGGGGGAGAAGAACAACTGAAGATTTTGTCCAAAACCGCCCCGGTATTCCTCAGTAACCAGGGTCGCTCTGAGAAATCCCTGGGCAAATATTGAATGTTTGTAGAAGTCACGTCGGTGTTTGTTTGCGCCAGGTAATCCAGAAAATAGCTTTATGATAGCAAAAACATCCGATCTGGTGAATGATGTTTGTAGAAGTGACCCCATCAATGCTGTGAGACCCTTCAAAGTTGAAGGTGCATCTGTGTTTGTTCAGTCTTTCTGATGATTCCGCTTGGACTATATTGTTTTGAAACGCATCCGTTTGGCATATTTGGGGGATTAATAATTGAGTGTCGGTAAAAGGTACCAAAATCTGAGCTAATTCGTCTTTCTTTTTGTGGAAGAACATCATGGTACCAATGTCAAATAAAGATAATTTCTCTTTCATTAAAACCTCTTACATTTCAAGTATGGCTATGGGAGATAGTTAATTACTTCAATTAAGAAACTGATGCAATATATTTGACTAGTCCCATATGTACAGTGATTCTCAGTATAGGTGATATATGCCGCAAGATATGGGGATTTTATATAAATATTTTTTTATAGTTCCAAAGACTTTTATCTCCAACACTCCTTTTTAAGTTCATACTGAACCTGTAAGAATAACTTTTATACCATTTTCTTTTGTTTTGTTTTATTTTGTTTTCGGAATCACGCCATCATTACTCATTTTAGTAAGCCAAACATTCACTTAAAGATCTAGACTCAAATTCATCTACGATAATACGCTTTTTGCCTAAATATGATTTCATATACAGTTCATTAAATATTTCCCCCCCCCCAAAATGTACTATACATGATTTACATGCTTCCTGCTATTCGCTATGTCTGTCTGTACAATCCTACTTTTAATCAAACAGAGAACTGACACACGAAAAACCCAGCAATATGGCGCCCCGGTAGGTCCGTGCCGTGGCGCCGGTTCGCCTATTCCGGTGGCGTCTTCGTGATTCGGCCTTATCTTCCCGGCAGAAAAACATCGGGTGAGGCATAAAGCTCCATGGCTATATCTGAAACACAAAAAAGACACTCAAAAATCATTCACCAAGTATATGGAAAGGGAATTGGAAAGTGAAAAGAGAGAGAGAGAGAGAGAGAGAGAGAGAGAGAGAGAGAGAGAGAGAGAGAGAGAGATTGTTGGACACTGGACGTTGTGGCAGATTAGCCCTTTGCTAAACAAGTTACTCAAAGTATTTTAATAATGCTGCCCTTGCCATATATTACTACTACTACTACTACTATTACTACTACTACTACTACTACTACTACTACTACTACTACTACTACTATTACTATTACTACTACTACTACTACTACTATTGCTACTACTACTACTACTACTACTACTACTACTACTACTACTACTACTTCTATACAATTTATCGATGTAATTTTGATAAAACCTGTATAGAAATACCACCTGTTTACAAAAACTGCATTTCCTCCTTGGACACAGTGTGTTTAGTGAAAAAAGTATGGAAAAGACCTGTCAATAAATATCATATTCTTGTATATACATGTACATATTACTATTTTGTATTCATTTAGCTGTCTTTTTATACAGGAAATTGATATATATGTCCCAGAAATTGAAACTTTATATTACTTTGATTTTAATGGGCCACTTCATTCTTTATCATGTATCTATACATAAAGCCCATATAGCCAAAATCGTTGTGTCAGATTTCTTTGATTGTATTCTGTAAAATGAAAGATCTTAAACATTTTGAAATATTATTAAATTGTCTCTCCTCATGCCTTGTATAGCTTACGTAAACAGTATTCATGTTAGAGATGGGTCTGAAAGAATCGCATTAAGTTATCCTCTGTTTCATAAGCTTCATTTTTTTTTTTTTTTATTAAAGGATAGAATCTAACCTACCAGCTTGTGGAGAAATTACACATTACGCAGTTTTGGGGGTCTAAGATTTCTTTTTAAAAGTTTATTTATAATACACAATCATGTAGTAGGTAACAGGAAGAGATAGGGGCAATAGCAATTTATAAGATCGTATGCTGTTCCAAACGTTAGCAAGAATAAACTAAATTAAACCAAAAAAATCAATAACGCGAATGTATTTTTTCTTGTTACTAAACAAATCTTTGATGATTTTAGTAAGGTACGTTAGACCTGCCCATGAATAGACGGAAACAGAAAATGGACCAAGGGGAGCCATAAAGAAAGAACGAGAGAGGGTGAAGAAAGGAAGTGATGCTCGATACTGCAAGACAGAGAGCAGGGAGGCCAATAGCCAAAGACCCTCAAATCTTCCAACCCTTCTGCTCTACCAATCTGATTAATGGTATCAATCACACGATCCTCTTCCCCACACGCTACCAACAAAGGGGACCTTAATAGACCTTTATCGATCTATTGGTTCCGGATTTGAGGGAGCTTACACGTCCACACAATGGCAGTTCTAATTGGGCAGGGCTCAACTCGTGTACCAGTATTATCCTCCCAAATAGATTTTATAGATTGAACAACGGATACAAGTAAACAATCCCTCACCTCATCTTCTTATTATAGGAGACGGAGGGTGGGGGTCTTGTAAAGAAATCCTAATTTATCCAATGTATCCTTTCTAGAGAGTTTCTGAGCAGGATAAATATAGCGAGACATGTTTTATGTGTGGTATAAAAGGGTGCAATAGTAGGTCAGCCGTTGGCGTCAAACTTTTTAAGACCAGTGGCGGCGCCAGGATTTGAAAGATAGGGGAGAGGCATTATAAGAGCAGGTAAATTTTCAGAAAGAGTTAATTTTGTACCCTTTACTCATAATCCTAACCCTAACCTTTTGTTGTGAACTTAAGGTACTAAAGTTGGTCTTAAAAAAATGAAGTATGGGCCGGTTGTGCCCACCCCCCCCCCCTATCTGCTGCCACTGTCCCCTACCCCTTCCCCCATGTCATCACTGCATAAGACTACCAATTTAGAATCTTTGTAGGGTAGAATGTCAGGAACATCAACAAATCCGCGCAGCTCATCGATTTCCGATTCTTTTGTGGACTCGATCGTTGATTTTCCAATTTCCGATGTGCTTCGTCTAGATGCTGTCTTCTTTCCCTCTCCACCGCTGGAGTACTCTCATGAGGCTTAAAATACACTGTTAATCTGAGCTGAAGTTCAGGGAAACGTCACGGCGGGAGGTTGGAATACAATACAAATAATGCTACTATCTGAAAGGTGTTAGCAACTTCACTCGACTTCTGTTGTCATTTTATTCAACTCATCGAGCAATTGTGTTGATAACTCTTTGGTTAAGAGTTGAAACTTTTCCGCTTAAGAGTGCTAATACTGTTTTTTGCATTTTACTCTGAAGAAGTCTTCAAACGTGATGAATCTACAGTATGAAATAATAATATGAATGAAATTAAATATCATTTTTTTTTTGCAAGCATGGCAAGGCAATTGTAATATTGTATGAAAAATTATTAATTTTTCTTTGACATGTCGGTTTATGTATTGCCAATTTAGGATGTTTGATTCTCACATTCATTTTTAAGATTACGCTTAATGAACCAACCCCTACAGTCTTGACAATTGGGGGGGGGGGGGCTCTTGCATAAAATGTTTCCATTAATAAAACGCAATTTTAAAAAAATCGAACGCAAGTCCTACATACACGTTTCTGACTAGTTGAGAGTTATATGACGTTTAATTTCTCAAGCTGTTGTTAATCACAATATTTTTCGCAAGCGGACACATTGAAATTGAACTGTATTTTCTGTTTTCTTTGTTAAATGTGTATTGCGTAATTTTAACTTTCTGAATCAGATATGGATGAACACAAATATAAATCAGTAATATTTTTAAAATGATTTTGAGACAATTCATATTACTTTTACTTATTTTTTTTTTTGTATTTTCTTCCAACCATTTCTACCATCACTTAAATATTAATAATTTTTACTAAACGACGATAATAAAGAAGCAATCCACGCAACAAGCAATAAATTTGATCTCTTCTGTATATCTACGTCATCAATATAAAGTTTTACTCCCTCCCCCCTTTTTTTTCCAATTGATAATTCAGTACTTGCCCGATGATCTGAGGCCGTAGAAAGTACAAGTTGAAAGATATTTTGAGAACTGACAATTATTGATAACTCATTGATCGCGCCCAACAAGGAAACATAGTTTGTGCTGTACAGTCTATATTTGTTTGAGGAAGTACATGTATTATTATGTAGGTTAAAGTAAAACAGTAATTTAATAGCATATCCTATATCAAGGAATGGGTCTTTCAAACAGGGCAAGTGCTAATGATTTGCACAGCACTAAGTAACTGTGTTTTCGGGCCAAACAAAATATAATTCTTCAGGCAGAAGATTTTGGTTGTGTTGATCTGTTTCTTGCCATACTGTACATGCTTTTAAATACATAACAAACATGAGTGAAAACCGGAGCTTAAACAAAATAACAGAATGTTGTAGATATTTTTTCTCATTTTCAAAAAGAGATAGGAGAGAGGGAAGGAGAGAGACAAAGAAGGAGAGAGAGACAGATATAGAAAGAGAGAGAGTGAGATATAGAGTGAGAGAGAGAGAGAGAGAGAGAGAGAGAGAGAGAGAGAAAGGAAGAGGTAGGCCCTACAAGAAAAAAAAAAGGAAAACGTTACTTCCTTTTCTTTTGTGGCGATGAAGAATGGTAAAGAATGGGGTTTTCTGCATGGATGAAAGGCTTTCTTTAGGTGTAGTTATTGGAGGCGGTCAGGCGGAGCAAATGAGAGCTACTCGTATTGTCCGTGAGTGCTGGTGGTTTTGGCTCGCTGAATGGGCGACCCGCTGGCAAGTTATAGAATGGGGAAGCCACGGGTGTATGAGTGGTGCTGTTTGAACCGCTCAATTTTTTGAGGCAAAATATCCCTGTAATATGATAAATTTCTTACATCATGTAACATACTCTGATGGACCGAACTTTAGAGGAGAACTTTGAATTCTTTATCTCTTGTCGAGGATGGCTTACTGTTATAACATTTCACGAACCGTTTTTATTGAAATGTATTCATCAAGTTTATTGGTTATACAATTTCATGTTCAAGTTAATAAAGAATAGCTGGTCTATACGCAACATAGTAAAGTAACAACAGCACAAGCAGTAGTAGCAGTAGTAGTAGTGGTAGTGGTGGTGGTGGTAGTAGTAGTAGTAGTAGTAGTAGTAGTAGTAGTAGTAGTAGTAGTAGTAGTAGTAGTAGTAGTAGTAGTAGTAGTAGTAATAGTAGTAGTAGTAGTAGTAGTAGTAGTAGTAGTAGTAGTAGTAGTAGTAGTAGTAGTAGTAGTAGTAGTAGTAGTAGTAAAAGTAGTAGTTAGTAGCTGCAGTAGTAACAGTATAAGAAATAGTATATGGAGCATTAAAAGTAGAATAGGCCTGTTAATAACACCGTTTAAATGTGCAAGTTTCTATCGCAAAATAGCGCTATAAGAAACTGCATACTTATACAGATTGGAGATAACATTGTAAAGTGATTTAGTGGATATAAAGCGTACGGAAAACTCAGAGTCGAACCCATACATTTGTAAGAATGAAATGCAGTTCGATTGAGGGAGTCCTAGAATAAATTGATTTTAAATTGATGTTCCAGGGACATGTATCATCAAGTTGAAACCCAAGGCTGGGCTGAGCTGATGATGAAAAAAAAAAGGGCTGTATTTTAATTGCAATTGATGATCAATTTTAACGTTTTTGCCTTTTGATGACTGTCTGTTGAATGGCGTCATTCAGTTGCTAACATTCATCTTTAAGCATCCAGTCTAGTTTGATGATATATGTTTTTTTATTCGTTACCAAGGGGCGCTTCCCCCCCCCCCAGGAGGGATGAGCAGAGTAATCACTGGTGATTAAATGTGTATTTATGCAGTAAATGCTTGAGATCAATGTGTCTGCAACCCCGCAACCCCCCCCCCCCAAGGTTCAACGTTTCTGTCATCCTAGATTTCTGTGCAGTTAATGCTGGCTTAAGTTCCCCAATTTCCCTAGATTATTTTGGAGAAATCAAATTCAATGCGGGTATTTCATGGTTGGGCGCGAGGGCAAAGGAAGCTATAACTTTAATTTTGCCGATTTGAAGCGCTCAACCAATTGAGCGCACAGAAAAATTGACACAAAAAACACCCAATTATTTTTAACAAACGGAAATATTGACATCAACTTGTCTACACTCTTTGATATAAAATCGACAATTTTCATAAGGATTAAGTTTAGACAGTATATCAATAAAAGATAATTTATTCCCCTGTCAATTTCAAATCTTTAAAATACTATATGTACGAGACTTCAAGTGTCGCAGGGATAAGAGCGAGATCCTGTTTATCTTTCTGATATATCTAAATCGTAATACATAACAACAACTAGCTATAAAAACATATATTGGAAAGATTGGGTCCAAGAATTCATCTTCTAATTTTGCGTCTTATGCATTTTTTAATACCTTTGTTTTAAATGGTTGACATTGTGTGGAAAATGATCCGGATCTCCAAAATATGTTTCTTTTGAGAGCAATAAGTCCCAAATTGGTTATTTGTATTAGCTATATTGATATCCTAAACACTTTTGATAGATTATTCGTCATAGTACAAACAACCATACCCTCTACAAAGAGTTGGGTAAAGTGGTAACCATGTTGGGTAAGAAAGGGAACTTGCATGTTTGTTTAGTAAAATTTTACCCTACATTGGGTGAATGTTACCCAGTTTTTGGTACATTTTACCCAATAGTGCGTTCAATTTTATCCAACAAACATGGATGTTCCTTTTTTTTTACCCAACATGACTAAAATGCAACCCAACTCGTTTTTAGAATGTAAGTCTTTGATCTAAAAAATTATAGTCCTAGTTATCGTCTACGTGGGACTAGGAGGGTTAAATTGTCGTGAACGTGTGGGGTAGAGGAGAACCGAAGTTGAAGGATAAGTAAACGTGGATAATGTTCAATGTCGGAACAAAAATAGATTTCACTAACTACCCTTTCCAGTGTAACACAACCCTAAGCAACAACACATTTCGTTTCTTATTACAAATGAATTTTCATCTTTCTAATATCAACGCGAAGTTGGTATTTTCTTTCTCCCTTCTTTCTCTCCTTTCTCTTTCTCTCTCTCTCTCTTTCTCTCTCTTTCTCTCTCTGTCTTTCTCTTCTCTCTATTGCTATTCTCACTCTCTCTCGTCTCTCTCTTTCTCTATAATTATAGAGTCCCTCTCTTTCTCTTCTGTTCTCCCTCTCTCTATATCTTACTCTCTCTCTCTCTCTCTCTCTCTCTCTCTCACTTCATTAATCAAGGCCTTTCTTGAAAAAAAAATCTTGTGTACTAAAGACTTGATGTTGGTCGGAAGACTAGACCCTACAGGGGGCATTGTATGACGTCAATTCATTGATGAAATAACTAGATATTAGTTTTAATTTCAAGACTTCAAAACGAATATGGACAATGTTCTTTACTTGATGCAATATCAGGCAAGGTATAACACGATCCTGCCATGGTCAGTACCCATACAAGACCAGTTAAGTTACGCTATTATCAATTTATCAATCAAACCCATTTTATACCCATAAATTCCATTGATGTATATCAACTTTATACTGTATCAACTTTATCGTGGTCTGAAATAAGAACTAACCTGACATATTCTTCTTCTTTTCCTTCATCGAGAAAATAAATGCTACAATATAAAGTGGAGATATTGATATTCAATCCATCCGTCACTGCTATGGCTATGAAAACCTCGATAGTAACTGTATATTCGGAAGCAATTAATTTCAGTCTCTTTGAAGGCCTAGTCATAGAGCCTGCGTACGTGCCTGGGAATAAATAGAACGACGTGAAAAGGAGCCCGGCAATGCATTGGTCGATAATATCATTTCATTTCATCAGCTGTTCCAAGCTCAAGTTTTTACTGTCTCATGTTATGTTGTTATGCTCTGTGATCACAACATATCGGATGACTGTATGTAGGTCAATGTTTTGAACGGAATTTGAAGTTATGGTAAGAGTTTTAACAGAAATTCATAACACTGTCAAGTTTCCCTCGTTTCTGAATCCCTGACACTTGGATGGAGGTATGTACATCCTACAATTTGATGGCCGTATCAGGACTACTACGTCCGGATTACTACCCCGGACAATTACCCCCCCCCCCCCCTCCCCTAGCGCAACTGCTTCCAGACAACTCCACACAAGTGCTCCGAATATAGTCTAGTACCATTCTGTACTAATTAATTGCTGGTTGTTTGGAGGTTGTAGTTACCAATAAACAGAAACACGAACATTTACAACGAAACGAATAACTCAATTTTTTTCAAGCCCATTTCACTCAAACCATGCAAGAACCGGCTAACGATTTAGAAAAGCTTTGCATAAATGTAAACAAGATTATTATACCGATGAAAAATTATTTTAAAAAAAATATATCTGCAGCGATCAGAATTATGGAGCCATGGAAGATTCAAAAGAATTTTTTTTTTTTGAAACACATCCTAGATCTGGTTGATGCTATATTCCAACTTTAAGCAGTGTTCGTAAAATAAATAATAATATTTTTAAGTCAGAGATTGAATACGCATTTCACACCTAGTGCTCACTTATTGTAAAAGTTTGGCGAACCTTGTAGGCTACAAAATGTCGGTGGATCAAAGAAATTATCGAGTTTGGTACAAACTGTCTCATAAAATCATTACTTGTCGTCATGTTTAGAAAAAAAAAGCACTCTGATCCAAAATTTTGTTTAGGTGAAATATGCTCACAAACGCGTTCTTACGGAACACGACAACTGAGAATAAAGCTATTCTTTTGCCAATTCCACTGACAGATGATATTAATGCTACCCGTGTTTCAATGTTGCCAAAGAGGTAAAACATATTTAATTTGTTGCTTTTTTTTCGTATGTGTGCATGGTTCGAGCAATCATTGGAAAATGATCAAAGCCACAATTATGACAAGAGAAAATTTGTTAGATCTTCGATATTGACGTCGTTTTATTCAGATTTCATCTATGGATAGCACTGATAAAATAGTATAGTGGTATGGGGAAGTATATATATATATATATATATATATATGTATATGCAGCAATGGGAATACCCACATGAGAGTCTACCCGGGGTAGCCCCCCCCCCCCCCCGGGGTAGACCAACCTCGGGTCGATTAGGGAACTTAAACATTTTACGTATGCTTCTGACCATTTAGTCAACCCAGGGTAGATAACACTTTCAACTATTTATATCACAGGTGTCCCAGATGTTTTAATTTATTGTCAACCCAGAATAGTATTTGTGGCCATTTAGTCCATCCAGGGTAGATAAGAATCCCAACTGCCTATATCACATCCTCCTAGACACTTTAGTTTATTGTCAACCACGAGTTGCCTTTGTGTCTATTAAGTCAACCCAGGGTAAATAACAATTCCTACTGTCTATATCACAGGCATCCTAGACGTTTTAGTTTGTCAACCCAGAGTAGTTTTTGTGGCTATTTAACAACCCAGGGTAGATAACAATTCCAACTGTTTATATCACACGTGTCTCAGATGTTTTAATTTGTTGTCAACCCAGACTAGTATTTGAGGATGCCTATGATATAGACAGTAGGAATTGTTATCTACCCTGGGTTGAATTAATGGACACAAAGGCAACTCTGGGTTGACAATAAACTAAAGTGCCTAGGATGATTGTGATATAGGCAGTTGGGATTCTTATCTACCCTGGGTGGACTAAATGGCCACAAATACTACGTAAAATGTTTAAGTTCCCTAATGGACCCGGGTTGGTCTACCGGGGGGGGGGGGGGGGCTATCCCGGGTAGACTCTCAAGTGGATATGTCCATTGCTGCATATATATATATATATATATATATATATATATATCTTATATTAATCTATTTGATTTTTTTCTATTTTTATATTATAGATTCAAATGAAAGAAAATAATTGACTTCTGCAGCTGGATCAACGAAATTTACGTTTGAAAGTTCTAAACAATCATAAAATAATGAGAGATGCCGCTGCTATTGATTGATGATTTTATAGTTAGTAAACCAAAATATAAGTTTATTTGAAAAAAAGAAATTGGTATAGTATTCAGTAGAGCATAGAATTAAGGTAGATTAAGCATTTTGATAATAAAATTATTGACTGAATTAAACGACTGAACCGGATACAACAGGCATAAACACAAAGACCCCAAGTTGACAGTGTATAATTCACGGCAAAAACAATTCAAGATTTGTCATAAAAAAACTGCTAAGTATATTAATGCTGTATATACTTTCTAAAAAAAAATGTTCTAATAACTTTGGTAAAAGAATAAACCTCTTTTTTTCTTCATCATTCAGTTCCTTCAACCAAATGCTTTATCGTAAGTAATTAGTACACTGTTCATTTCTAATGGTTTTGGTTGGTATGCTGTATTGTATTCTTTATACATTTAATACATGTATCATCTTTCAGTGGAAGCAATAAAGTTATCACTGCCATGCAAGTGTTTGATTTTTTATAAAGTTCATTAAACTAGGATTATCAGAAGCCCATCTCTTCGTGCAATCCGTCTTTTTTCGACAAAAAGGGACCAATTCGAGTGTACCCAAACGTTAAGCTGTTTACGAATTTCGAATCCTCTTCGTTATTAGTCCGTGAAACACCTAAGAAAGGAAAGGTGCATCATAGTTTATTGATAGCCTGCGTTTAAAGTTATATTACTTGTTGAATTTATCAAACGGCTTCATTAGCATGGTTTTAAGTTCCCCTTTCTGCAGCTTTGACAAAAGAAATTAAAATATAAGTGGAGGAAAAGTAGCAAATTTATCAAACTTACGATACCATCAATGAAATGGAAATAACGAAAAGAAAATCGTCATTTATTCAGTTTTATTCCAGTTGGAGACCAAACATTGCAATTGCGAGGATAAGGATAAATGGAAATGTCTGGAACTAGGCTACTCAGCTGCCTATAATATTTTATAATTACTTTCCTGTATATACTTCTGGATGCGGAATTATATCAAACGCGCAAATAGTATTCTGTTAACAAAATAGCAATTGTGAGTTATCAAAGTTTGTGGATTCAAAGTTCACAGCAGTCATGACAGTCATACGTAATTTGCATAAGAAAAGTCAACAAACAGATCTTCCAATTAGGTTTTTTTTCAGTGTGACAAAATAACATACATTTCTTATTTACATGACTTTTTTTTTTTTTTTTTTTTTTTTGGTAATACACTATCCAAGTTTATATTGACAAATCTACATGTTATCAAAGATATACTCGGAAAGTTGAAAAGTTTTAAAGCTCTATAGTAGACTTACATCTTCAAAATCGATTAAGGATAATACAAACTAAGTGTACTCACTTAAAACATGTTGTAAACGAAATTTAGAGATCGTATAGCAAGGACACGATCCGTAATCCCACTTTAAGTTATTCTGGGCGTTCATAATTATCCAGCATTTATATAATTATGTTGAATATATCCTGACGATTGTCTGTGACTGTGCTACATATGAAAGTTGGACTCGATTTGAACATGGAACTGTCATTTCAGGCTTTCTTTATAAAGTGGTCAGTATATACAGACTTACTATACCCCTCCCCTCCCCCCCCCCCCCCCTCTCTCTCTCTCTCCCTCTCTTATCCGTCATATTTTCATCTTTTTGTCTATCTCTTTCATTCGTATCCTTTTTCTTTCTTCCCTAAGTCTTCTGGATGACCATGGGTCAACATAGTTACTAGCCTGTCGGCCAAATTCGTTGTTAATGTTGTTTATTTCTGCCTTAGATGCCCCAAAACCCCGCGAAGGGAAGGTAAGGAACATACCAATGACTATAAATGCGTATGGAAGTGATAAATCTGTCCTTTTTCTCCCCTCAGAGATTTTTTTTAAACCAGGTACGGTACAGTTATATTGTGATTTTTGTCCATTCATTGGATTGCGCATTCATTTATCACCAACGTGCGCTGCTCTCTTTTTTGCGGTGACTTTGACAAAAACCCCATCGACACTGCATAATACCTTTTTACCCACAGCGTACAATAGCATCAATGGACGCTTTTGAACAACAAATCTCTCTATTCCTGCCGACTGGGAGAAAAAAAGAGAAGCAATCACTCAAAGTTATTATTTATTAGTTGACTCATTTCCATGGTTATTATTATCTTCGTGCTCTGCCTCCTTGTATTATGCCGTGTTTATCACATTTTTCAAATAAAAAAGGACATGTGCACACTCTTCTTCTTTTTTTTTTTTTTTTTTTTTAGCTGACGACAATACTATAATGCTCACGATTTGGATCATCTCACAGAACTGGGGGGTGTTTCATATTAAAAGCTGTTCGTAAAGTTATATACGCATGACTTTACGAACGACTTGAATATGAAGTGCCAGATAGGATGCCCAAAGTTTTTTCTGATGTTTTAACAAAGTGTGACTGTATTTCCAGTAACCTCAATTAAATTATTGCAAAAAATATACTTTGCATTAAAATGTTTGTCATACTAAGAATGTTAATCTACATCTGCACAGTTCAAGTTTAGTTGATGCAGTTAAAAATGATTGAGCATCCCATTTGGCTTGTCATATTTAAAGTCATTCGTAAAGTCATGCGTAACTTTACGAACAGCTTTATGGAACACCCTTTTGTTCAATACGGTTCGTTCAGCGAAAATGGAATATGGTATCTCGGGCACAAGCATTGAGAGGGTAATCATTGCGAATAATGTAATAGAATAAATGTAAGATGACTGTGTTTCATACTGAGTAGATCATTAAATGAAACTACATGCATACATGTGGTACTAACAATGAAAGTAATACAGTTTGACAGAATAGCACATGAAAGTTGTTGTTTTATTGGGGGGGGGGGTTCTCAAACTTCCTTTGAGTTTATTCTTTAAAAGGAATAAGCCACTTCGTAATTAAAATTTTCACATGTGCAGATAAAGGTCATTTGTACCGAGTACAATTGACCTTTATACTCTGTCATTTTATACGCATCACGATGCGCGCACTAGTATGATTTTACTCATAGACGTATTGTAGATTTTACTTCCTAAACAAGTAGCGTTCCACCAAAACAGATGCGCATGCACTTACAAATTGGGGTCATTTCATGGTCATTAATTGTAGCATGTAGTAATTGCGAACTGGCTTGGTAGGTTATAATTAGAGTTGATTGAGAGGGAACAGTTCACATCCTTAATTATTGTGTTAGCAAAGCGTAATAAAATCGAACTGGTCATTTTGAGGAGCATCAACACCTGCACAAATTAGTTATATTTGTGACAAGAATGTTTATTAAGTTATATCAGGGTGTAGATTTACTTACTTTAAAACTTTGCTTTGTCATTTTCTGACCATAACCGTGAGCTGATAAAATGACATACCCCAGAGCTATACGTACAGAGAGTCAAGACACAGGAAGTCGCCTTCTGATTGGTCATTTATTTCACGGAGCTTCAAATAGTTCCCTCCCACAGAGAATGTACGTGAGAGGGAACGATTGGGAGCTCCATGATCCGCCATGTTGTAAACTCAGACCGAGTACGCGCAGGCTTATTATGCGCGTGTCACAACTCTCTCTTTCAACGCGCTCTGACATACCCTAATGAAAATCAGTACAAGCTATAATACATTGTGACTTGACTAAATTATCATTGCGACTGCAACTTCCCATAATATTCATCCCATCTTCCTCTACATCTAATTTTAAATAAATATATGGGCGGCGTTTCTCTATACACCAGTCTTTATCCCAAGCAGTGTTTTAATATACTATTAATACATGGTTGGGAGTGCGTTAGTGCGATCTGGCAACACAAAGGTTTTTATCGTGGTGTACTAACGCACGAGGCGTAGCCGAGTGTGTTAGACACCACGATAAAAACCCGCGTGTCGCTGGATCGCACTAACGCACGAACTCACAACCATGTATTAATAGTTTTATAAAACGGGTCTACAATCTTAGTGTTTTCTTACAATCTTAGTGTTTGATCCGGATTAGCCGTACGTTAGTCCCCTCGCCGTGCGTTAGTACTTTTTTTTGCACGGTCACGTGGTGTTATTTGACCAATCAGGATGGCTACATTCTTGAACCCGTTTTATAATGATTTTTATTATTGCACCCTCTGTTTACTAAACCTTTCAAAACTGTAAGCACTGCATCCCACCTTTTACATAAACACATAGTACGTATTCCAAAGGATAATGAAATTAAGGATGTTTTGGATTATAAACTAAGGAAATTATCTAAATAGAGTTGATTCGCGAAGTGTCTTTGTGATCAGGGCGTGGTGGGTGGCGGTGCGTGGTTTAAGAGCTAGCATTCTTTAAGAATGCCGCCAAAGAAAAAGCTTCCTTTTTCTTTTGTAAAGATGGCTACTTAATGGCGATGATCGAAATGGTTTGCTACTGTTCGGCTATTTTCTTTCGTTTATGCGTTCTTTGGCTGATAATTAGAGTGAATGCTGTATCCGGTAATACGGATTTTAAAGCCAATTATTGTCGAAGTTTACTCCCACTAGGATTGTTACAACATGGAGAGGTAGAAAACGTCTTAAAGGAAGTGTTTTTAGTTAGAAATAAGTAAAATAAAAATCGGATGTGAATTAGATAGCCTGTATCTAAAAAGTACTTGCTTACCGTATTATGACACCTTGAGGAATCTGGGAGGGGAGGAAATAAAGGATTACTGCCCAACAATTGAAGAATCGACGACTTTTAGTTCTTAAAGTCGATGTCATTATGTATCAATTTTGATCTCAAATTTCTGTCGTCCGAAGTCCGTTGATACATAGAAAATTGACAAATCAGATTTTGACAAAACATATTACGTGTTGATGTACATGAAATTCAAAGGCAACTTAAAAGTTATACATAAAGATAAAGATGTACATTTAGTTAAGGGGAACTTTTTTTCTCTCTTTTCTTTTTGTATAATAATGTTTAAGTTGGGAATAAACCTTAAACCTATGCCTATGATATTACTGATTAGAAACCTTAACTGTACCCTGACTGGTGAGGTAAATATCCACGTGATGACTAATTATCAGTTTAAATAATATGTGATTAAACAAACTTTGGAATATAAGACAGTCATTGCTGACTATATAGTGACATTATGTTCTTGAAAAAATATTTTCTTATAAAACAAGAAAAATATCTTACGTATTGAATGCATAAAACTGCCGTTTTCCACGTTGTGTCCTGGGCAAAAAAAAAGAAGAAGAAGAAAGTAGATGAATTGGCATGACGACGGGAGGGGGCAGAAGAGGGAGCAGAGGAGAGTGTTTCTCTTGATAAAAATTACGATGTAATTAAAGTGATTAGAAAAAGAAATATATGTATATATATATATATATATATATATATATATATATATATATATATATATATATATATATATATATATATATATATATATATATATGAGTCATTTTCTAATGCTACATTATTTCACCTTATCGCTTGAACATGTTGAAATAGATCGTGTACCAGAAATCAGCTTATAACATAATACATACCACAAAAAAATCCCACAATGTCCCTTTAACGTTTAATAGGGGCTAACAAAATCCCCTAAAATAGTAATTTATAAGCCGAGAAGGAGCAACAAAGTGCGTGGGTAGAACAAATGGATCTTGGACTATACTGACCACCCGCAAAGGATTGAAATTTTCTGAACTGAAGGAAAGGGAAATTTCACTTTTTGATGAAAAGCGGCTGTTCTTTGTCATTACTGAATGTTTGACTAATAAATGTCAACTTAAATAATATTTTGTCAAGGCTCTTGGGAGTAAAAACGAAACCTTCCCCTGATCCAACAACATGAGTTTCATAGCGACAAAATAAAATTTGTTAGCACATGATAGATATCACTATTATCGACGACAGCCTCGGTTCAAGACCCTCCAATAATCATATAAGCTTTTCATTATTCCCTGGGGTTTATACATATATATATATATATATATATATACAGGTACCTACAGCAGTTATTATAATTTTTTTTATCATCATTATTATTATTATTATTATTATTATTATTATTATTATTATTATTATCATTATTATTATTGTTATTAATATTATTATTAGCTTCATATCTTAGAAAGAAATATGTCAAGTTTATTCTGTGTGGAAGGTGCTTCATACTTGTTGTTCTGAGACCAAATTTCTTTGAAATTGTTGACTGCATGATACTCAAAAACACGTTGGCAATACAAAGAATTTGAAAACCTGAACAAACGAATGATACTATCTCTAAATATGGGTTTCACGTTTGGTGGCCGGAACTTTAAAACACTCCTATCAAACAATTCCCTCCATGCGTGTGGATGATGGGAAGATAGTAATGTATATATCTGGC
The DNA here is from genome assembly GCA_025618425.1 of Heliocidaris tuberculata. Lineage (NCBI taxonomy): Eukaryota > Metazoa > Echinodermata > Echinoidea > Camarodonta > Echinometridae > Heliocidaris > Heliocidaris tuberculata. Next base: position 20,841,873 of record CM046845.1, on the reverse strand, counting down.
AAACAAACAAAGTCCTTCATCAATAGTTTGAATTTCATTTGTGTTGATACCGATCTCCGCTTGTAAAATAATAAGATGACACTGCGTAATCTGCCGGGTTCAAAATGTAAAAATCATAGCTTTTGTACAAGGCATCATGACACAAATGCGTGTTTTGATATGTACATATTTACCATATTGAAGTCGTTATAAAACTACCTTTAAAAGCAATGTGAGTATTCATGAAAAGAAAATCAAAGAATTTCAAACACAACTATAATTTTCATAGGCCAATCGATCAGCAATTATACTTTTATTCGTAAAATTGATTGGGAGAGCAAATTTTCCCAAAGTTCCAATGTCTGAAAGAATGTTCGAGGGATGTAATCGACAAAGACATCTTACATTGTGCAAATATGGTTAAAGACATACCACTTCCTAACCCCTGCGTCGTCTGTTTGCACTTCTTTGGGGAATCCGTTACACGATGCATTCCAAAGCCTATCCCAAAAGGTATTGTCCCAACTATAGTTCGCGTGCTGTCTGCATTCATAATTTATAGTAGCTTATTACAAAATGGTAATGGTAAATGGTTTCCTGAAGTTTCAAGCTTTTTAAAACTGAAATGAAATTAAAGAGTTCATACTATTCAAGCATTCGCCTCATCCAGCTACAAAAGTCACTGTCTAAATTCAGCTTCTTAGGGGAACATCTTTTTAGCATTTAGTCTTATGGGTATGAAAATTTCATTTCTATCTTTTGAAACACATTTCAATCATGCCATTACAGCCCAGGAACATTGGTTCTTGCAATGGAGAGTTAGGGTAAGGTTGAAAAGCAAAATGCATGTGAATGATTGACAGTTATTATGGTACAAAGTGGTGTCATTTTTTTAAATCACTATAATTACAGTATATCTAGGCTATACAGTGTGGCTTTTGTATCCTTTATCAGCCATTCAAAATAGAAATCACATGATTTATGACAAATGTATTATGTATTTGACATCAATTATACAATTGCTTTGTTTAAGTTTTGTATCTAGGCTATGCAATGTGTTTTTATATTTTATAAGCCATGACTCAGTGACAAAACAATATTTAACGACAATAACCTTTCTAGGGAAAATAGAAATAGAGACAAAATTGAATGTCTCTTACCAGCTTACTTTCCATCATAAATCACATTGCTTTACATGTGCTCTTCATGTAATTTGTACGTAATGTTATCACTTATAAATGTCGATGATTATGTGGGATTATTTTAATCGACGTGCGGGACAATACTTTAAAAATAAAACCTAGCATAATTAAAAAAGTAATTAAACAAATATATTGCATAATTAAAAATGTATACCCGATTTCGGTAGTTCCTCATTTAAAAAGTCATAACGTCCGTGACCATAAAAATTATTGCATGGTAAAGAATTAAAGGGAAAGTCCACCCTGATTAAAGGTTGGCTTTAAAAGAAGCAGAAAATTAAAGAAACAGATTAGTGAATGTTTGAGAAAAATACGATAAGAAATTTATGAAGTTTTAAATTTGTAATCAATCAAACACAAATTGGCAACTTCGTGACGTATCTTGCGATCTCCTCTCCTATTTGCCCTGTACCCAAAATTATTAATTTCCATTTTCTCTTCCGAAAATATTCAATCATACATGCACCTCAGATGTAATCATTGCTCATATGTTTTTACACAAAATCTGTATGAAAAAAAAAATTTCATCAAAAAATAAGAAATTTAAACTTATGATATTTTCCTTACTGAGCAAAAGAGAGAGGAGATCGCAAGATACGTTACGGGGTTGACAATATTTGTGTTTGATTGATTACAATTTCAAAAATTCATAACTTTCTTATTTCTTAACGGATTTTGCTCAAACTTTCTGTAGTATGTTTCTGTCATTTATCTTCATTTATTTCATACAACTCACCAGCAGGGTGGACTTTCCCTTTAAGTACACCTTATTCAGACCTGAACTGCCACGGATGACTGAGCATCAGGCTTTTCAAAATTATTTGTCGAAATCTCCTTGCACCAAGTTTGAGTTAACGCTAACCATGCGTATTAAAAGACTCAAAAGACATTATGCATTTGTTATTTCAGTCTATAAACAATTATAAGTAAATGAGACAAAAAAATGGAATAAAGACTATAACAGAAAAAAAAACGATACACAAACTACAGTCAGAAACAAAGAGGAGAAGACAAGAGAAAGAAAGGAAGAGAGAGAGAGAGGGGGGAGAGAGGAGAGAGAGAGAATAAGAGAGGAAGAGTGGAAGAGACACAGAGAGACACAGATATACCAAGAGAGAGAGAGAGAGAGAGAGAGGTGTAGAGGTCAATGACCGAAGGTATGAAAGTGTCAACCTCGACACCGGGAAAGAGAGGGTTAGTTGTCTTCCTGCTGCCTTCTCCAATTATCTGCACCCTCTTTACAATGGGGAATTGAGAGAGAGAGAGAGAGAGAGAGAGAGAGAGAGAGAGAGAGAGAGAAGAGAGAGAGAGAGAGAGAAAGAGAGAGAGGGGGGAGAGAACAAGACGGAGAGAAAATAGAGCCACTGGATAAAGGTATAAAAGCGAATGTAAACAAAATAGAGAGACAAAGATATCAGAAATGATCAAAGAAGAATGAGCGAGTAAAAGGTTAATATGAATAGGAGGGGAAGAAGTAGAATGAAAACTGATTGAGGAAGAAAGGGAAATATAGATAGAGAGAATGAAAGAAAAGTGAAGAAAAACAGAGAAATGGGGAGGAGGAATACTTTCAATATTTCACAAACACGTACCCTTTTTCGAAACTTCATTACACGGCCATTGCTCCCGGGGTTCCGGCTGCGTCTCGCTCTGAATTTCTCGTGCTCCGCGACAAAAAATACACATCGCTGCTGCAGCTAGATTTCCCTGCAACGTATTAAAAATTGGTCTGGTTAAGGGGATAGCAGTGTTATTTCCCCACAAGAGATTTGTTTTTCCTAAGCAAGAGAGTGCAGCAAAATCGAGGTTAAAAAGAAGGTGTGACTCAAAAAGGTTGTACTTTGTATCGTCGTGATCTACAGTATTTAATAAACATAACACAGAAAGAAAGAGAACATCAAGTGACTTTGTGTGAGTAATTGTACATGGGAGCACTGGAGGAAATGTTATGAGGCAGTTTAAATCAAATGTGTCCTATTTTATTGGTTCATCATCAACCATGCATTGAACTTTTCCTCCTTAGCATGCTTAGTGTTACTGAACAACTGGGATAATTACGGAATTGCATCCAAGAGCTCATTTATGCGTCGTTTAGCAATGCCACAAGTCCGCAGCCAGAGTCTCAAGAAGTTGAAAGAACAGTATTACGCGAGCTGTCCGCCTTGGACTATGATTGGCCAGAGAGTACCAACCCCACGGGCCAGTAGAAATGCTTGTTTTGCTCCCACCATTATTCTCCTATTGTGAGGCTCATATTGTACACCACCAATCGAAGTGACATTAGGTGGCCGCTACGCACTATTGCCTATCCAACAGCCCGTAGTATACTCGTTTCCGGTAAACCAACCCACCCCTCTGTTTTCCCCCCTCATTTTTTGTTCTTTTTCACAATTTTCTCTCTCCCTCGCTCGCTTTTAGCTCAGGTGTGTTGGAAGAAAGGCTCAGTCTACTGTATCAACTGCACCGAGTTCAGTCGAAATTTGGGACGAGAGCAATAACACAACGTACGACAAAACTTCAGCCACCCCTAGTTTAGAGCTAGCTGGCTCCCATCTTTCACAAGTGCACGACCTCTCATTCGTCGCTCTTCATTCACCTCATTGCTCGCCTACGCACGCCGACGTGTCTCCGCATCTACTCTCCAGTTCATTGACAAAATATTTGGATTTTGCTGCCAAGAAATCCTGATCGACACTTTCTCCTCGAGTCGATACGTCACAGGTCGCCTGCCAGTTGTAAAAAAAAAGTTTTATGCCCCCTTCCGATACTGGTTCATTCATAGAGACTTGAGACGCGGGAGGACTCGGATGTTCCGGATTCGTTCTCTCTCTGGGAATCTAGGAGGAAGATTTCAACGATTTGATACGCTGATAATAAACTGTTATGAAGTTGTTTGAATCATCGAAATCATTCGCATAAACTTTGCCTCTGATGCCTTCAGCTCTCGACAGACTGACACCTTGGATTCTGAGGAGGATGGTGATTTAGAATATAAACTTTTCTTATATGGTTGTGGATTTTACACTTAAAACGTTTCTGGTTTAAAAAAAAAAGACGGGAGTTATTTCAATCTCTTAATCAGCGACTAGTGTCCAAAGGATATTAATTGGTGGTAGCGGTTGGAAGAATCTTAAGCAGCTATATTTGAAGAAACTTAACAGGTAAGTAACCATTCATTGTTCACTAATGAGAACCATTTCTACAAAACCCTAACCCTTGTGTAAAGTGCCACCAAATTTCGCATATCACTTAGAAGCGTGTTAGTATTAAGCAATTTATAAATCATAAATTATTTTTAATATCATTCACATTGTATTTTATGCTATATACTATTATTCCGGTAGTGGGGGGTTACCATTGTTGTGTAAAAATGCATTTCAATTTACTGTTCATTGTATATGTATTATTCAACTTCAAGGTGTAGAATTGGATCAAGTGGCATAGTACACAATAATGATATTGTAGGCTACTTCTTAATCTTAGTGAACAAATTCTCTAAATGAGCGATTTACCAAAGGACAATCATATTTATCATATCACAAGAATTGATAATGGCGAAGGAAGTGCAAGTTTTTTCCTGGTGAGGTATTGATTCACGGAGGCGTATATCGAGTTATCTTTTCGAGATATTGCTGACAGTTTTTCATGTGCTTGAATGACGGTCCATGTTTTTTTTGAGGATGTGTTATGGTCAGAGTTAGACGTGAAATGTCCAACACCACCATTATTTTGATGTTTCCAAATTTAGCAGCCTTTGTGCTAGTGTACTTAATTCGAATCATTGATTTATGTACGTTAGTTACCCATGGCCATCCTGGTTCAATTTATTGCAATTTTCATTCATGAGCGTGTAATTGTATGTTCTGGAAACTTGTTTAATAATGCCCGTTGGTTGGTGTATCACCGGTACTCTTCTTTTCATCTTATGCCGATAGCACCGGTATTCGGATCCCGGGGGTACCATTCACCTCAAATTCGATATAGCCACCACACCCTCCCCCGTCTCACTCTATCTCTCTCTCTCTCTCTCTCTCTTTCTCTCTCTCTCTGGGTTTCAAAGATTCTCTATCTTTTTCCTTAATTTGATTTCTGCCCATAATGCAATGACATGATTTACTTGGAAAGCCATGAAGTAGGCATGTTCAATTTCTTAGTCCATTTAATACCAACTGTTGCACTGCTGCATATCATTAATATTGAATTATTGAAGCTTCAGTCAAAGTAGTTCACAAATCAATTTTTACTGCATTGTAATGTCAACATTCTTTCTTGATCCAAATGTTATTTTAAAAAAAAACTCGTTTCTTCTTCAGGATTGATTAAAGTTAACCAAGAATGATAATTAATTTATACATTACATTCGAATAATATTTTGATTAATATGCACAGAACGGTTGAGTGTTATCCTCCTGAATATTTCTTTCTTTTTCCATCACTCACTTGTCATGATCGCACCAACTGCCTCTTTCGCTTTCTCTCCACTCCTTAACATAATCCCTCCCCCTCATTTCTTCCTTTCAAGTATCAATTTCGTCGGTGACTTCGGGCCAAGGATTTTTAGGTCAACTTAATCCGATCCCGAATGCGCAATGATTTATGATTACATTGGATTAGAGCTAACGTTCCAAACACTGTGAGACGTTGTTTCCGGAATAATAAGGTCTGTCGAGCCTCCTAAGGGTACCCAAATAACCCCGAACTGGCGCACTTTTGCTAGAGTCCTCACTCCTGTTTTTGTTTTGTTTTGTTTGTTTTTTTGGCTCGTCGAATTCGGCGCCAGTTTCGCATCTGCGAGTGGTCGCACTTTACCACCGTTTCGCTGTGTGTGCGCGAGGAGTGAGGGTGTGCGTATCCGTGTTTCGTGTGGGGACACAGTGTTTATTAAACTAGCAGGAAAGCACAAAATCTTCAAAACAGGAAGTGTTCGAAAAAAAGAAATCTATTCATCGAATACTAATTGGCGTTTACTTATATGATATACATTACTCCACTTGTCAGAAGCAACAGAATGATAGAAATATTTTGTTCTTCCACTATTTTTAGCCCGCGTGTAGAGTGTTGCTTTTCTGATATTCATCCGATGGCCGATTAGGAATAAGACTGAAATGTAACTTGGAAGTCTTAATTTCTGAATGTGCACGAACGATAGGCCTTATGTCTATTGCCTAACTGATTTTGAGCAACATCATATCATTTTCGAACACTTCTTCTTTTGAATCAATAATTGTTCTCACATCTTCCCACAAAATGCGGGGAGAGGGCGCTCTTTCTTTTGTGAACTACTTAGGAAGACGTAACACAAAGTTCCTCACCGTAATTTGATTTAGAGTTCTGTAGTTTTGGAGACTTTTATTTACATAAGGTAGAAAATACATTAAAAATACATTAAGGCTCAATAGAGGATAAAAATGTATTTTCTAAAATTCCATCAAAATTTGATTTCTATGATTCAGAAGGAGTAAGGGCCAACATCAACAATTTGTTTTATGTTAATAATTTATCAAGGTTACTATCTAAAGAGAATAGGTTGTGTTTCATCTATTCATTTAAAAAAACAACAACAAATCTAATAATATCACGATACAGCGTTCTGTCTTTATCAGCTTGAACAACGTCATAACTGCAAGGAATTTCAAAGTTGTTATTTTCATCGGTCACCTCAAAGTAAAGCATGCAGGAGACGAACTTTTCAACCCCTCTGTTAGCTCCTCTTGTGCTGAAGCGTCAAGTCCATTGTGATTCAATTCGTACACCGACGATACAGAATACTGCAAAAAGTACAGATTGTATCATAAAAAGGAGAGAAACAAATTATTTCAGTCCCCCGAAATATGCATTGAATTATGATTTGCTAATGCTCAAACATACGTAGTACACAAATTGTGAGAGAGAAAAACATTGAAATAAAACAATTTTATGATACAAGGTGTGTTATAAGATCTTGACGAAACAAATCAGCATTGGTCTTCGTAAATGAGAATGAACTTTTAACCTTTTGGGTAATGGGTTTCTGTTGTAAATAAGTGTCAACTCTATTGTACTTTTTTCCTTTTCCTTAACTCGCTCTATTAGAGTATAAAGGTGAGGGCTGCGATGAATTTTATATAGTATTCAAGAAAATGCATTTAAGGGAGAAATTAGTGGAAACGGAGATTGAGCTTGATTAGCAAGTCTTATTGTGACCCAAATCCTTCATTTCCAAGTCTCACGATATTTTTTTTTTACAGAAATCTTGTAACTTTATTATTTTAAATGTTTCTGTCATTATATCTCCTGTTTTTCAGCTTCAACTCCAATGCATTTTAGTACTATCCTCCATTCCATATTCGCTTTGTTTATTTCTTAAAAGTACATTGTCATTGTTGTAGTTGTTTATATGATTTTGTAATCCTGGTGATGATGCCCAACTATGACATTAAGACGACACTGTCAGAATTGTCGAAGATATTATGGTTTCGATGCTTGTTTACAATTCTTCACATTGCCATATAACGATTGTGATTGGAGGTATGATATAGTTCTTATAATCGGGGACAGGAAATCATAACCATTTGGTATGGGTGACAATTGACGCGTTTGCCAAGTTTGGGAGTTCCTACCTTCCACAAGGTAACAATCAGAAAGAAGACGAAGTGAAATGGTCAGCTTATTTCTCAGCAGTCATATTTTCTTGGCTTGACAAAAGGAAATAACTCCATGTGCCAATAAGTCTACCTTTCTCTTTTGTGGTTTTCGTCGGAAAAATCCTGATGATGTGTTCATGGGATTTCAAAATATAAAGCATTAATCATTTTTCCAGAAATTAATAAACCGTCTTTGTCGTTAACGCATGCCGATATCGGCAACGATTTTAATTCTGACCATGAAAATATAGGTTGTTTCTTACGACCTTTTTCTAGTCCTAGGGCGAAGTACATGACCTTCTTTAGCTCGTAACTTTTGGGGGAGGCTGTTGTCGTTTTTATTTTCCTCTCTTAAATCAGCGTCTACTGCTTGCAGTGAATTGACGATGAGGTTTTGTGGTGGACATTCTCAAAAGTGCACAATAGTGCATTCACATCGTAAAACAAAAAGTGGAGAAAATATATTTCTAAAAATGGGAAAATAAAATGAGTTGCGGAGAGGGGAAAAGGAGCTTTGGGGACAGGAATAACTTGAAGTATGGTTAAGATGTTAACCACATCGGAATTATTTTTAAGGGTATATTCACCGACATTGGCAGGTAATATCGTCATCTCAAGGGTTGGTTATTAAATGTTCGTAGTAATGGAATAATCATTTCTTTTTATCGTTGTATCAATCGATATCTTATGTAGATTGGTACTTACGCACGCAGTGCGATACAAGAATGTACGCTATTCCACCTCCATGGTATCAATATCGTAGTATCTTTGAAGAACCGACAGCCCTGTCAATCTTAATTCATCCCGTTACCATGGAGACGTGTTGGCATCTCCTTACACGGTGATATATACCATTGCATACCTAGAGAAAGTACAATGAACTTCTTGCAATGAGATGGAGAGAGTGACGTAGAGCTCAATCTCATTTCAACGAGAGCATGTCATTATGAAACAGTCGTATGTAATTCAGTTTTGACGATTCCTATGAAGCCAATGCAAGCTGTACCCGTTTCATTGTCATTCGTGGCGCGCAATTTTGTATCATATAATATGTTCATGCATAAACATGATGTGTGTTTTGCCGCTATTCGTTTTGATATACCCACGGCCTACTTTGGAGCCAATGCACTTTTTCTCGTCCAATTCAGTAAAAACGCCAATAAGTGTATATATCTTTTGGTGGTTGTTTGATGGAGGCCTAGCAAACACTGGGAGAAATTATACAGTTGTTACCGGTGCATCGTTTTTACGGAACATTGCTGTTAGGATGGGTGATAATAAGCGTCGCGCAATGCTAATTCTATGAATTACATTAAAGACCTATTTCCTTACAAGTTTAGCACTTTAATAGTCTCGTTTAGAAGTATTTGAATGGTGTAAAATCTTGTAAATGGTTTAAGAAATGGTTTGGGGGATTGGGATAGAAAATAACTACGAGATGGCTTGAACATATGCAATCTAAAATTGAGACTTCTAATCTTATCAAAAAATCTTCGCTTTAAACACACTTTTTAATCGTCAAACGCTCACTCTCTGTATGCAGTTGTAATGCCATGGGAAGGAAACTTGTGTTGACCTCTTTGAAAGTGCATAATTCGACATATGATCGCTTTCAATGGCTGCTGAAAAATATACGAGCTATTTCAATTGTTCCGTGTTTTGTTGCAATTTTTATGATCCTCCCAAAGAAATTGATATGTGACAGGGGGCTGTGCACCTGTTCAACGGGACTGATGTGGAAAGAAGGGGGGTATTGAGAAAGAGGGAGGAGAAGCGTGGGAGAGAGGGTCGGGAAAAAACAACATTTTTAAACAGAAATCGAAGGTATGGCATCTAGGCCTATCTGATATTTTTGATATGTATTTTTTCTGATTGCATGGTAAGAAACGTATGAACGCGTTTTAACAAAAATCATTAATATTTTTTTTAAAATAATAATATGTATTTATTTGTGATATGTATTTATTTGTGTACATTGATTTTGATAGTCAGTCACCAAAATGGGCATATGTATTCTTTATTTCCATCGAAGGTATTCCGATGTTTTAAGTATGTTTCAAAACATCCCTGTTGAAGAAAGATATGTCCACTGTTCCACAGATTACTTTTGTATATCATTCTATATTTTAGCAGAGACGATCGAAATGCTTTCCCCGCAACCCAAGTTACTCAACCAAATTTTACTTCTTTTCTTAGTAAACAATCGGTGAAGAAAAATTATGAACGACTAATATTGCTCCGAGGAACCAGTGGGAAAAAATAACTCAAGGGTGAACCATTCTCCACCTACGCCAGCGAACACGGCCTGGAGAGGGACCTGCCATTGTCACCAAAGTCGAGCACCCGTGGGAGTTAAGCCGAAACTTCCGAATTTTGCCCGCTGTGGCACTCGGGTCTTGAATGAAAACATCCGATTTTTTTTTTCTTTCTTCTTCCCTCCTCATTTGACCAAAGTGAATGCAGCACGGCAGGCTATAACACGAGCTCCAGAAGTTTTTTTCAGTGCGCGAACAATACAGAATACTCTGGCACAATGCCCATTGAACACAAGGCTCCCTGGTGATTTCAACACGGCATAGACTTACAGAATTTTGTTATGACGATTTCCAAAAAGAATATTCATTTTGTTGATACCGCCATATAGAATTCGTCCCCTAACTCACGCTCGAATTTCTCGCTCAGTGAGAGTGTGTTCCTACAATTTTTTGAATAACAGAACCGACGAGAAAGTATTGCACGTCTGTTTCCGTTTTTAGCATTTTTGCAATAATCTCAACTGGCTTTATGAATGAAGGGTAAAGATAAACTTCTTCGGCGGGAATTCATTTTCCCAAAGACAGGTGGTATTCAAAACTGGTATTCGAGCCATGGAAATCACGATCGAATTCTCTATCTTTTTTGACAACTGGCTTTTTGTACCTCTACCATTGACAGAAATATTTGCATGTTAGCATGTGGCGTCCATGTTATTTCACATGGGGCTCGGGCTTTTATATTCTAAAATATATTCCATATTTAGCCCAGATTAAATTCCAGGTCGCAACTCACAATCATTTCCACATTTCTATGCAGACGATTTTCATTTTCTTACGGTTCATTACTATTGCATCATTACTTTCCAGTAGCTTGAGGAAAAACGCTGATTTTTCTAATCATTCTGAGGAATATCTTGATAGAAGCTTTATCACATTAAAAAGGAGAGATTATACCTTAATTTTTGAAATTAATTTGACCTGTCTTCAAAGGACTTAAGAGGTAAGTGGACTTACCTTAATGTACGCTGTCCATAGTGACCCGTAGTTTGTGTAAATATTGGTAGCAGCTAAGTATGACGTAATGACGATTAATCTGTGATGTCACTGATAGCTGCTTGATGTGTGTTGGTGATTCCTGTGAAGTCAACGTCACCTTTCCTTCTAAGATTCGATTGATAATGACGTCACAGTAGTAAACAGTAATCAATGATATCAAAACTGATTGAGCTGTTGACGTTGATGAAGTATAATGAGTTCCACCCAAAATGTTTGAAAGCATAATGACCTACAGCCTATGCGTTTCTCAACCGAACTCCTTCGCGCAAGTTAGTCAACATATAGAAACAATTTACTGATTATTTTTTTCTGCTTGATCAGATTCATTTAAAATGTTAAATTGTCAGTAATTTGGAATACTGGACTAGTTTGATCAGTATTACTAAATAATCAGTCTTTACCATTTACAAACAGAAACCTCTAAACATTTTTCAAGTCGTGTTAGGAAAATTTGGACACGCATGAAGTGAGACATTCACTTTGTGAGGATTTGTAATGTTGCACATTCTTTCTCAGGTGCACGACTTGTTTACAATTGGGTCCATTCTGTCCTAGAATCTTCTTCGTTGTAAGGTTTCACCCTCCTGTTTGGTGACCCAGAAAATTTTCATTGCAAAGATTCCGAATGCTGGTGCGGATTCCGACGCTCGAACAAAAAAATTCCGCTGTTACATGCAACGTGGTTTACATCTTGTTAAAGGTGTATGACGATAAAGACATTATATATATATACATGTATATACACAGTTGGAACACTAGATTGGGGATAATGAGGAGATTAAAGACAGTGAATATGAGCGAGTTTAAGTCCAAGGTATTTGGTCCTATCGTGTCCCGAGTGTCATCAAGTATCGTTTATTCAATAATGAACATAACATGTTGATTGAGTGGTGAAAGTTTTTTTTTTTTATAAAACAGAGACAGCATTTGATACCATAATAGGAAACCAGAAGAAGAAGAACCCGTGGTAAAAACCACACCCGGATAGTACCATACATTTTGAGGGGCAAATTCCCAATTTTTCCTTAACTATTTATACTCTATTGTTAGTTCCACTTTTGCAATTCATAAAGTTTACAGCTTCAGGTGCTAATGTACAATTTATGAAACGAAAATTTTTAACAGACTCTTGGATAATTTACCTATGTGAAATTTGATAGGAACAGATACAGGTGTACAAAATCGATTGGCTTTCCTTTAAAGGAGTAACTTTTGACAGAGACAGAAACTCCTTTAACCCATTTTCTGCAGTATCCTTTTCCCGCTTCCCTTTCACTTTAGAAATGACAAGTATTTTGCAATAATTGTTCGTACTTTGTGTATGACCCGGACATGTAAATCGGGCTCGAAGAGGTGTATATCTGTGTCATATGCTGGACTTGAGATATGTTCGAATTTACCATTTCTCGATCCCGGATTGACGAAAAAGTGAAGAATGTATATGCACATCACGTGATTTACAAATGATTTTCAACTAGTACGTTAACGATTGTATGATGAGGGAATAGGGACTACCCCCAAAAGTTATTTCTCTTTCAATTTATATTGTTTAAAAAACTCTTTTCCCCTAAATATGAGTTTTGTAGTAGTCAATGCCACATGATGCTACTTTTAGAAGGTTTGTGGTATTTGATTTTTTCGAAGGTCTACACATCGCCTTCGTTGCGTTCAGTTTCATTTCCTCGTGTTACTTCAATTACGACTTTCTTTGGATGATTCTCGTTCTGAAAGTAGTTCGCTGATTATGTTTTACGAAGGCTAGCATAACTGCAAACACGTTTCAAATGCTCAGTTCGCAATATTATAAGCATGATGAATGGTGTTCGTTTCCACTTGTCAAAAAAAATCAATCGCAGAAATCATGTGATTAAGCTAATCAAAGATACTGCATTAAAACATATAGAATGCTGCAGATAGTGCATAATACTATATGTGATGCCATTGGCATTTCTGAACAGGCCGTCTACAATAAAATGACAATTTCAAAGACTTTTTCAGGGAGATGGCCTTTCTACATAGGCGTCCCGTTTTCTTATGTACAACAGTATTATCTTCCCTCTATCAGTTAGCGTGTCTACCACTTGTTCCCGACCATTTGGTAAAAACAAAGTGATAAGACCACAGATCATCATTATGACTGCATTTCATTAGTCATAGATCACCCAATATCGGATTACCATCCTTTTCTTTCTAATTCAAGGGCTCACCGAAAAGCACCACGCTTCCCCAGTAAAGTAAACAAAATCTAAACACGGTAGTAAAAAAGGAGTCTGAACTTTGGAAGCGGTTGTGTTCTAAAGAAAAGAAAAGAAAAGGCAGTGGGAAATTGACTGATTGCATAAAATACATAAAAGGCGTTATTTTAAAAAGGAGAAGCGTGTGTATGTTTGGCTTGACATGAGCAGTGGCAGTGTTTCGGCGCAGGCCACGTCGGGCAGGTCGCACTTCTGCTTTTCACCCACGTGCTTCCTTATAAGAGGATGTTCGGTGTATAATCAAAGAGAACAGCTTTTGTAAACGAGGATTCACTACCGTGCACTTACAATTTCATTTAGATTTGGTTTCAATATATCAGTTTTTATTTGGAGTGGATATCTAAATTTGTAGTAAGGTGAGTTTTGTTTTGTTATTATTGTTTTCACTGTATAGGGTTTTTCTTTTGCGATCTTATTCTTCATGTTCTAAAGTTCCCTTCTCATTTCTGCGATAACCATGATGAAAGTTCGTCTTATTCTGAATGCAGGCCTGTTTTATATTCACTCAAGCATTATTCAAAACACTATAAGGTCCTCTATATCCTAATTGATTATTGATGGTTTACATGGAAAGCATTTCATTTTGGTTTAAATCATTTGTTTAAGAGTTGCAGGGACGACTTGCAGAGAAACATACATTTTTCATCGCAGTGAAACTAGATATCTGTTATAGATGCCACCTGAATATACCTTATCAGTATGATAATGTATGAATTCGATATAAAATGTAAGAATGCTTCATCGGTTCAAGTCGTTGTGTATTACCATGATAGGGAATTCAGTGCACTTTGCAATATACCTATAAACATTTCCATTAAGACTTAACTAAAATCCGTTTTGAATCGTTCATCAAAACATACCCCTTAATAATTGTGTAATCATATTTTGCCTTACTTGAATTCTTTTCTCCTTCCTACATTCACTCGCTTTATTTCTGTACAATATATATGTGTATTCCATTGTCATTCTCAATCTACTATGGGAAAGCTTTTTAAAACTGGCCCTCTGCTCTTTGATAGATGATGCAACGATCCATCCATCACCTAGGCTATATGCCAGGCTTGCCAGTAGTGCTTAATTAAAAGGCTAGCTTTCTGCACTAGTTCTGTGAGCATCATCCATGTTACTGAGTAGAGATAGATATCAAGGTTTGCTGCCATTCCGGCAGTGCAACCGCGATCTTGCTACTTTGTCGTTGCTCCACAAGTGAATAGACCACGTGACCTTTCTCTTCTCCACCAATTTCCTTGGAATGTTTTGGGCGGGAAGTTCGTCGTGTCGGCTTTTACGCCCGGTGGAGGACCACAATGCACCCGATGAAAAACGAGGTCCAAATCAGTGCAAACGGAGAATGGATTGTGAAAACATCGAAAATGACTTTGGTAAATATGTACATTGCAAAGGCATGATTGATAGGTTTGAGTGTATATTAAGGCGACTGGAATACAATGTGCTTGTGTTATCAGGATATTTACGTCAAATACCTCTTTCTCAAGATATTTCCTGCGGCTAGAAAGCTAGATTCCCTCGGAAAACCGGCGCCGTTCGTTGTATGGAATAAGTACGTTGGACTCGTAAAACATCATGCGACTCTTTTGAGCATAAGGAAACATAATATTGAGAAACAATCAAAAAGAGGAAAAGAGTAAAAATATACATTCAATATTTCTATCATGCTTGTTGACATCAAGGTGCCATTGGTGATTGTATTGTTGTTTGGATCCGAACCATTTGTGTGGCGTTCACCTGTAAAATAGTGCCCTGGTATTCAACTTACGATCTCTTTCCACCTCGGGTCGGGTCTGACACCTGCTGAAACGCGCTCAGTATTTACTACGAAAGATTAGGCAGTACATCAAGTACCTACTTCATAGCACTCTTTGTACATTGCACGAACCCTTTTATGAACTTATCCGGGTTAGAAAGAGAGCTCGTCTACAACTACACATCGTAAACACAAATTTGTTCGCACCTGCCGCGTCGGCCAAAGTGGTGCGTGCATTTGTTCTTTTTCGAAAATAAAGCCTCTTCAAGTTTAAAGAGGGCATAATCGCGGTGGCTGAAATGCGAAATACCTCTTACAACCGCTTAGAACAAAGAACCATACAGCGCCGTCCTATTCGTGTGACACACCTGCACGTATGGATTATGGGTTCAATCCTTTCTCACCGAAGAATGAAAACTCGCAGAAAATAAAGGATCTGTTATCACACGGACTTCGTTTCAACTTGAGTCTTTTATTTTCACTGCCCAGGTAAAGTTATGAGAAGTGATTTCTGGGAGCTGAGAAAGAAAGAGAGAGAGAGAAAAGGAGCTCAAATTCCAACCACATGTCATAGTACGATTATTTCACACCAAAATTGGTCCCTCGTTAATGGCTCAGTTCCAATAGTCGTTTGATCTTGTTTGATCATGATTACAATCTCTCTCAATAGGTTTGTAATAGGCCTATCAAACGTAATACACCAGGTGCATCTTTTTTCATTGGAGACGGTCGATATTCTTGTGCACAGATAACGAAATGGGTGAAAACTTCGTTATTTTTACCTCCCTCCTCCCCCCCCCCCCCCATGTGATTGTGGGGGAAACGCCCATGAGTGAGACCAAAACACACTTATACGCTTTATCATACACTTTAAACCATTTGCAACTTATTTTTTTCGTAATAATTCACCATAATAACCTTACTCTCCCCGCTTGGTACATCCATAAATAGCAATGAAAATACTCAAAAACCACCAAAAAAATTATCTTTGGTATATCATACAAAGGGGTTGGGGAATAATACAAATTATACAGATAATGACCCTGCTAACTGCACCCACCAGTTGACAAACAATGATCTTGTGCATCTATGGTTTTAACCAAGCACCGCTTCCAAAGCCCAAGGTCTCGCTCAACTAACGGAGCACGATGTTGTTGTATATAGATTCATATACACATCCTTCCCTGGGAGGTTGCGGACGAGCTTATTTCAGTGCATGGCTAATATTTATCCCAATTTCGATATTAAATATTGATCCCAGAAGATGTTAGGCACGTCGTCTCCATTCAGACAATTCTCATGCTCATTTTGTAGCAGACAGAAAGGTCGATCGGACAATGATGATGCGTTTATGAGCTATTGATGTTACAGTCGTTTCAGAACATCCGCTCCAGAACATCCGTTCAGTCTGTCTGTCCTCTCTTTTGCTTTTGAATGACGAGATACATATTTGCAATAAATAAACCCCCAGTTTCATTCGTCTGAAATAATATACAGCCTCTTTATTTATATCAAAAGTAGATAAGAGGGGTCCTTTTTAGGTGAAAAACCTTTGGTAGGGTCTTTGTCATGCTTACCGAGCCTCACAAACAGCACAATTTGGTCATTTCGCTCTGTGGCATCATAATGATCTGGCGCCAGATGTGTTTTACTTATAAGAGACATTAGGTAATTCAGCGGTTCTATCCTCCGTGAGATAGAAACTAGTTCCGAAGCTGTTGACCCATCATTACATTATATATTTTTTTTTAAAACAGCTTGATGGCTGTGTATTCAATCAATAACCAATTGTTGGCCTACAGAATGCTGGAATTATTTTCATTACCATTATGTTTCGGGGTCTAGGTGAACAGAATGGTGGAGATGTCTCTCTTGCACCTCGACCTCTCTATTATATCATTATCTCAGAACTTACAGAAGGAGAAGACAAACAACTTTGGCCCTAATACTGCAAACAACATTCCAGGAAATGATCGGAGTGTGCTGGCATTTAGAAAACAGCACCCCACAATTATCCGACCCGCTAGTCATCCGTGACGCCATTTTCAAATCTTGTTTAGATCCCTAGACCTGCGAGCTACCCTTGTTCATCAGCCAGTTTGCACGGCGCCTGTCAATCAAAGGCTGGCGTTCAGAAGACGTCAAATTCTCTGTTGACATATCGACGTTGTTTTGGAATCAATCAAACAAGAAATAACTGTTGAGGAGAGAGAGAGAGTGGTTAATAAAGAAAAGGGAAATGTGCACAAAAGTGTTCCCCTGGGGATACGACACGTGCGGCACAGGGGCTAATCGAATCCATTTACGGTGCGCAGGTGTGGAGTGGCGTTTGTGGGGGATATGTGTGCGTGTGTGGATAGTGGGTGTATTTTGTGGGTGAGATCGAGGTCTGGAGGCCAGTGTGCTGGCAGCACTATCGCGCCAGGTGTCTTTTTAGGTTTGTCTGCAGTTAAAAGCCTATTATGTGCCCTTGGTGTTAGGAAAATTTAGGCTATCATCTTGGTCTATGACTTTAAACATTGAGGTCCTACAGTGATGAAAAGGATGATGTGATTCCTCTGCAGAGTTATTCATCGTTCATTGTGTCATTACACGATGAATTCATGTTGATAAACGATTTCAATTTTTTTTTTCTTCATCTTATCTAATCTGCGTAAGATGTGAATACTTTTTGTACCTCTGTTGCGCAATTAGTCACACTTTTGCATTTCATTGCCATGGGATATATCTATCAAGGTTTCTAAATGTAACAATTTGTCAATGTCTTAGGAAGATGTGAAAATGGTTTATGCACTTTGGAAAAAGAATTGCAGTCCCATAAGATTCGTATCGTAACATTTAGGTCAAGTTAAATACTAGTGCATGCAGTATGGGGTAAAGACTTTCACGAATCAATTGCGGAAATTTACTTGATACTCATAATAGTTTGTTAAAGTGAATTTGAAACAAAAGGTTTGGCTAAAAATATCTCTTCCGCAACTTCATGAGACTTCCTGTCTCTCTGTAGAGGTTTTATAATGTAAGTGAATGTTCAAAGATATGTGGTGAGCATGATGATATTACCAATACACACGCGTACAAGTTGAGAGGGGCTATATAATACGTAACCGCATCAGAGTATTAACAATTTTCATTCAGTCAGGGGAGTGGCATGATACATATTCATCAATCAAGTAATATGTCGTCCTTATCCAGTGTAAATATGGATGAAGGAAGGCAATGCACTATCTGAGGTAAAGTACACCGACCTTTTAAAGCACTTTTCTCTACCATTCTTCGCTGTGTGATGTTGTACTTTCATCCGCAGACTGTCTTCATGTATACTGTTTATTTGTTTTCATTATGTAATCAACATTAGGCAGGCATAGAGCGTTGTGTCCCTTCTTTCTTGAAATGGCCGCAATCCTTCTAATGAAATCGGACGTCTTCTTTGTAACAATTCTCGGTTTTAATTGTTCGTTTCAAGACGGCAAACTTGAAAAGACGCGTTCCTCTCTTGTTTCTTTTCGCTGTCTTTGGTTATTGTACTATGAATTAAACGAAACCTGCACTTCCCCCTCTCTTTCTGATATGTTGTGCAGATTGCCTTTCTGCGTTGTACTTTTTGATCACCTTCACATTAAGCATACCCTTACAAGAAGTACGATTGTCTTCTCTTGGGTCCATTTAAGGCGCTTCTCAAAACAATTCTTGGCAGTTGACGATCAACCGTTACCAGGTCTACTCCTAATCTTCCATATTCAGGGAGAATTACTTCGAAACAGAAAATCTTCAGAATACGATAGAGGAACATTTGGACCAAAATCTTTTTTTAATACCTTCACTGACATAATTTCTACCCATTTGATACCCAGTTTCTTTTGGGAATCACCTATGCTATTAGGACGGTGTTGCTTTGCCCATTCGAGTGTCTTCTTTTTATCTCCTGTTATGGCAATTACTCGAATTACGAGTATTCTGTTAAGGTAATTGTTACATTTGTGTATCCCGGTGCAAAGCCTTAAGTGTTCATTGACATTTTTCAACAATTTCGGAGCCAAAATCCATCGGATCATTTGATCTCTGTCCTTGCGCCAATATCACTCGCCGAAACGATCAGAAAAGTGTACATTTTCATATCAACTGACGAAGGACACCTTCTTCCTCTCTCTCTCTCTCTCTCTCTCTCCCTCGCCACTTCCAGAATGCATTGCCAAGTGAGGATAACGCTTTTCTGTTTCCTGTATGTCATCTCCATAACAACGAGTAGCTCTCTCCCGAAGAGCGCACATCCATCAGCGAACAGGAAACATATGGACCTCACCGTGAGATCTGTCAAAGAGGCGGAGGTGGACACCAAACCCTCGATTACCAAAATAGATTCGGGAGCAATAGCAGACTTTCCATCGATAGATGAAGAATACAGTAATAGGTGAGTTCCTTTACATTTTGTCTTTCAGAATAATGTGAGGTTATGCATCACTTTGGACACACCCAAATTGTGTTCTAGGAGGCTTCACAGATTACGCGCAAAATCTCCTATCAAAGAATGTCTCTGCATAATTTAATTTATAAAAGTTAGTTTCGGATTTGAATAAATTAAAATGCTAATTCAATATCTGGAAAATAATATAATTTATTTTCTAAACGTATAAACGGGCATACAGAATCAAATTTAAGAAGTGAAACAAGCTAAATAACAAGTGCTATACTACATCTTATGGATACATGAAATAAGATTAGGGAAAAAATGAACTCCAAGAATCAACAGTCGTGCAATTATATTCAAATAATTAACACATTTTTTTCTCTTCTCCCCTTTTCATTCGAACAGTATTATCGACGACGGACCAATTTTCACTTGCGAGGAAATATTCCAGATGACCGATTTTAACGAGGATGGACGCGTCACGGAGGCCGAGTACAGGCTTGCCAATCCGAACATGACCGACCTGGAAGTTTCAATTGTCTTCCAAAGGTACGATCCGGACTTCGATGGCAACATCTACATCGAGAACCTCTGCGGGGACATCATCGATGACGCCGGGATCGAAATCGACATGGGCGTGGCGGGCCAGCTTCCAGACCCAATGGAAGGTAGGTGTAGACACCTTCTTCTTTTACTTCTTCTTCTTCTTCTTCTCCTTCTGCTTTGTCTTCTTCTTCTCCTCCTCCTTCTTCTTTGTTGACTTACTCCGTTTTCTGAAGAACTGTAATCCGTTGCTTTCAGTAGGTGCATGTGCATTTTTGCCGTCGGTAAATGTACACCAGGTTAAAAGAGTTCTCTTAATGATTCCAACGTGAAATAAGAATTGTATAATCTTTTCTTGAAATGTGTTGGCAATAGTATCCCCATTGTGTGTTATTTTAATGGTAGCTTAGAAGCCTTCTCCCCTCTTATAGTGTTCTTCCTACATGGTCTTCTACTTCTCCATTTTATGCTCTCGTATTTTCTCAAAGGATTTCTGCTGAAATTGTTACCATAATTATAGACTAGTTGCTTCGGAGACGTGTGATGGATTAATTCAGAAGGGGTCTGGGTTATATAAAAAAAAATGCAACCATCAGTCTGACAGGTCCTTTTAACATGGCGGTTTTCCCTGCAATACAAACGACGCTGTCAAAGATGAGACAGTAATGGACACGGTAATAAAGAACGTGAACCGTGCAGAGCATGAACAGGAAATATGATACAAAAGCAGAGAAAGAAGAACCTGTCATTATATTTATACAGCTCAAACCAATCATTATGATTTCATTTTCTTGTCGGATTTTAAGGATAAGTTTGTGGTTATGTTGAAAATCATTTTCCATTGAGATGTCACGTTGGTGTGTATGTTCGCCTGTCCCAAACGGAAATGTCATAGCTGTCTAAGAAAACTTTTGGCGACCCTGAAATACATATTCTGTCATTCCATTGAAAAGAGAGTAAACTTCTCAACTAACTTGAATCTTTCGTATAAGCTCAGTGTCAACACTAGACTGGTTTTTGTCGTCTGTCTGGAAGCAGGTTCGTCTAGAATGCGCTAGAAAATACTATTCTTCCTCTCACTGATAAACTTTAAGCTTTTGCAGCCCAAGTGTTGGCAGGATGTCATTATTTGTCGACTATGCAGATTATATCTCTGAAGATTATTTTGAACTTATATTTTGTTTCGAAGATATTAAGCCCATCGAATTATTTGAAACAAGTAGGTTTTATTTCTTTATTTATAACATATTCCAAGTTAAACAAACAGAATACAACAGGGAATCCACACTCGATGCCTATAGTACCTAGAAATGATTATATACATGTATATCTGGACAGATGAAAGAACAAATCCGCATTACTTTCCGATCTTTTCGATTCCACAAGGGAAGTGGCATGATTAATTGATAAAAACTTTGTTTGACCTTTTAAATTTATATTTTGGCTTTCAACGTTGCCTAGAGATTTTTTTTACATTGATTGCGTTTCCCCCTTTGGTTGTGGGGGAAGATTCGAAGATTTCGAAGGAGATATTTTTCCGGGATATTTTAGTCTCGTTACACGCTTTGGTGAAGAAACAAAAGGGGCAGTCCTCAGAGCGGAACGATGCAGAACCTTAATGATGAAAAAGGCACTGGCGTAAAAGAGTTGGGGTAGAAATCTACCGGGGCTAGGATAAAGTACACCGACCCCGTCATATCACGGCCCCTTAAATACTTCCGATTCTATTGTTGGTAGAAAAATAGAGACCGGCTGTTGAGGTGTTATAATAGTTTCAAACGCGGCGACACAATCGGCTTGACTGTAAACTTTAAGAAGGTCCGTGTATATAAAAGGGGCTTAGCCGATGAGAGCATTAAAGCATGGTGGGAGCTACGAGAAGTATCAACAACCCGAAGGAAATCTTGTCGAAAATGTATTCCAAACTATGGAATTCTCCTCACGATATAAGGTCTCGCAAACAGGAAATCTATTATCGTTGAGGTTTGGGAATCCAGGAACGGCAGAAATATTTCAGATATAAAGCACAAAACCAAAGCATAAAGCCAAATTTTTGCGACTTGCAAATACCATCCTTGTTCCAGCTTTCTTCAGAGAAGATATGTCGAATCTTTACTTATTCATGGTCAAATTAACTTCAATACAGTGTTTACTACTTTCCTACAGGATAATCTCTATGTGTGTAGCCCACTGAAACCAGACAAGACGGCATCCCTGTTGAAGCATGAACTCTTACCATTGTTAAGGAAGAATGTAGTTTACTATTAAAGTAAGGAAATGCCAACAAAAAGTCATAGACAATAATCAAACACCATACTATACATAGATATTCCGCAACCTTACACTTTTGTTTCTTTGAACTCTCCTCCCAAAATGGGTTGAAATATGAAGGAATGTGGGCTTTAGGGTGAGAATAGTCATCACTTCCGATAACCCCTTTGACTTCAGATCGCTAAGTTTTAGTTTCTTGCTCTTTATAGAAGGCAGAATAATATTCAAGATAACTTTTGGTTCAGTTGTGCTACAATGATAAAAGGGAACCCAAATACAAAGATAGTTTATAAAACACGTATTGATAAGAAGACTTTGTTGTAAAAATAGTGCCTTTTGCTACCCAAAGTCATTGATAAGTCACGGTACTGTTGCCAGAATTATGCGTTTTGAGACGGCAGAAAACAAAAACTTTCAACATTCAATACATTACACTAGGAATGTTATTTAAAGAAACGTCAGAAAACTCATTCCTGAATAAATATTACATCGTTCTATTTTATCAGTGTGATATGAGTTTTAAACTTTTAAGTCATTATCTTTCAAAAGTTTTCATCCACTATTATAGTAAACAATATTCTGATATGCCAAAGTTCTTTTAAAGGCATGAAATTGAATTTTCTGAGGCTTTAGCAGCTCTTTATTACGGATGTACATTGGGTCCTAAATATCATGACTGTATCGGAAATAAATTGACATCAGTCCATCTAAGTTTTGCGCAAGAACAAAACCGGGTAAGCAAGGCACATAGGATATCATGTGGATTACAATTAGGCCTGTCGTTCTAAATATGAATTTACAAAATCACCTCGGGATATAACATGCTGACCTCTGTCCCTATCTGTCAAAAACGAATTATATATATATATATATATATATATATATATATATATGTAATTATATGATTATATATATGAACGTGGGAGTGTGTGCGCGTGTGTGTGTGTGTGCGCGCGCGCGTGTGTGTGTGTGTGTGTGTGTGTGTGTGTGTGTGTGTGCGAGCGCGCACCCTTGAGAGGCATGCGATATATTGGTCTCAGACGACTTGATTTCTACTGGTTTGGATTGATTGGTTTGATAGTTTATTTTACCTGACTGCATGCTAAGAAGGCATGTGTATGTTTGTAACCGACGGCTTTAAGTCCTCTCCGAAGAGCACTAGCGCATCCACTTGATTTCGAACCCGGTCCCCCAGTTACGAGACCACTGCTCTATACCACTGAGTCATCGCGCCTCCTCTGCGCAGTGAGCCACCGTGTTGTGTTACTCACAGTTGTTGTTCTTATAGCTGCAGTTGTTGCTTTAGCTTCAACTGACACGCACCAACAGCACCAGTAATAACAACGGCGGAGTAATAGAACATAGTGGTGCACTGAGCAGCAGTCTCGTGTGAGACCGCGTTTAAATAATTTCGCGGTACATCGATTCAAAAGAAAAATGTTTATGAATACCGAAATCATTCATGTGAAAATCCAATACAGTTGCGCACGTGCATGCACAAAAACACATATTTATATCGGCTAATAATAGATTTGAATCAAAATAAGAATAGAGAAAACATTGATCGGCCGTCCATAAAAAACATTATGTAAGACCACCTTCCAGTTGGTATATCTATGCTTCGCAAATTTCATTATGGTCTTAAAGTGTTTCCTAAGGGATCCTTTTCGTAGGGTCGCTGAAAGTGACTTTGTTCTTGATTTTGTATTAATTTCAAAAATTAAGTTATCCCGCATTAGTATAGTATGGTTAGATGGTTGCCCATGACGATACCCGACATTCCGAACATACAATGCGTGCAGTCTGCACTCTGACTATTAGAGACATAGACACTTGACCACAAATTGTGGTTTGGCTGAATAACTTCTGATTCAGAGCCCTAAAAAATATACCAGATGCATGAGTAGAAAGAGCAAAAATTTCTGCACACACTTTGTCCATTTTTGTTGCATGACCATATTACGTTTAATGCCAGGAATTTTAAAAAGGAGAATAAGCTTCAAAATCCTTAAATTGGCAACATATTGAGAGATTCAAAATCACTGTTCTTATCAAAATTGGCAATTTTTTTTCAACTTTCGACTAAGTTTCTAATGATGTATATTGTTTTCCAAGACATTACATTTTGTTAGAACCATGTAGCACTAAAAGAGAAATATTAGTGTTGCCAATTTGAAGAACAAAATGTGATCAATTTATCCCTTGAATAATTCCTGTCCTGAAAGGGTTAATGGTGTATGTAATAGTTTATGGCGGATTCGCAGGGTAATTTGGGGAAGAAGCATCCATTCGTGCAGCGCAAACGAAAACATACTGCATTTCCCTAATGATGGAATATTTTGTTATCTTCCAACGAGGCTCCTTGCCACAAATCATAACAATCTTACCTTCGTGGTTATTTTGCGTGCAAAACAGAACAGCAATGAATGACAACTCAATAAGCATAATTATTAATTTTTGTTTACTTTGCTTTCTTGGTTTATGCTTGCTTATTCTGACCTTCCTTCTCAGCCTATTGTCTGTTTTGTTTAAACAACAATACCTTTTTCTTTGCTCTACTACCTATGTCAATATGCGCTCATAGTTGGTGCCGTGCCAGATCAATATGAAAATTTTGATTTCCCCTTTCTGTCTCTCTTGCGCTCTCTCTTTCTCCCTCTTTTTTTTTTTTTTTTTTTTTTTCTCTCTCTCTCTCTCTCTCTCTCTCTTTTCCTCTCTCTCTTTCTCTCTGGTAGACATTTCTATTCCCTCGGAGGTAGACCGGGTCAAGGATGTTTTGATTTATATCATTAAAAATATTTTAATTATCATTTGATGACAATATCATAAATAATTGTCCCAAATTTTCCACAAGGTATACATGGTATACATGGTATACTGGGCTACGCTTTTCCACATTCATTTTCGTTAAATCACAGGAGTTTTGCTACGCGCGGCTAACAACTACGTTACTAGGATGACACATGCTAAATACAAACAAAAACCTAATTACCTACTCGCTACCCACATTTGGTTTTACGAATGACTACCGAACTTAAACATTGGTTGAAACAAAATGTAGTCCCCACATTACATGTCTCCTTCAATAAACCGCTGTATTAATATACATACCTGTGGTATCAAACAAACGCTACTCATTGTAACAGAGTACACTTCCATGGGAACACGATAACTTTGATCTGAGAAAAAAAAGTGTTGATATTTGTTGATATATTTTGTCTAAAGCAAGATTTTCCTTGGCAATCGTTGCTACAATAATAATTTGCACGATGTACATGGGCAAGCCTAAGGCACTTTTCTTGTACTGTCCCACACATTACGAAGAATGAAGAAATTATGTATATACAAAAATTACCACCGCTGGTGGCATTTTCCTTATTATTTGTTGTGATCCAAGCCCTAGGAGGGCTATCAACTTGATAGAGCCATCTGGAATACTGAAATTTTGACGATGCCCGTAATGTATGTGAATAAAAGATACCATGGACTTGCCTATATTTCTAACTGATAATTATGAAGGTTCTGTGGCTAGAAGTAGACTGTCAGTTCCTCAGTCTACTTAAAATCCGTGTCCATTAAAAATGATGTCGCTTCAAGCACACTATTCCCCAACTCGCAAAAGTTTCCTGAATGTTACCTTCATTTTCAAATATGTTAAGTTCTACGTTTACCTTCTTCTTTCCATTCCAGTTGACTGCCGAACCCTATCAATGCAGATTTGTGATAAGGAGTCGTTTCTGGTCGTTTGGGAACAGATTGAGGAAGAGGAAACTGCAGATAATACTCTTTGCAGAGCTCTACAGGTGAGAAATCTTCTGGCAATATTCGGTCCTAACTTTTATGGTAGCATGTTTGATTGGAAAGGCACTTTTCATGGTCTATTGCTCAACATAATTATATCAAACTTGTTTTGATGGAGAGGAGATAACTAAGAAGAACAAACACTTAAATATTCATCAAAATATTAGTATTGAAGATAATTCCAAATGAACGCCAAACGGGGAAAATACGCAGATTCCCTAAACGAAAATCACTTTCTTGAAACTCTCCGATATTTATCAGCAATTTAAGCTACTTTCAAGCACTATACAACATAACATATTAATACACTAATGCACACGTTTTTCATAAGGAAACTGAAAAAAATACTCATCCATATTTTCAATACATATATGTAAATGGCTGTATTAAATATGATAAGAACCTTAAAATATATCTTTCATGGATTCTACGGAGTTGATGGAACCATCTGAAAGTTGGAAAGCCGTCCAGAGAGAAAGCCCAAAAATTTCAAGAAAAAGGAAGAGGTAATCTTAAAATACTTGACCAAAAAAAGAAAGTCTACCATCATTCTCTCGTTGTCGTTCACAGACTCACATCGAATGTGTCAGACGGGAAAACGAATACTGTGACTTGGACGATTATGTTGCCGATGTCAAGCAGACAGTAGCCAGCTTCATTCGATCAGGAATCTGTCCGAGCATC
The DNA here is from genome assembly GCA_025618425.1 of Heliocidaris tuberculata. Taxonomy (NCBI): domain Eukaryota; kingdom Metazoa; phylum Echinodermata; class Echinoidea; order Camarodonta; family Echinometridae; genus Heliocidaris; species Heliocidaris tuberculata. The sequence continues at coordinate 20,815,031 of CM046845.1, read as the reverse complement.
CATGTAAACGAAGAGACCGTATCAGGGATCCCGTCATCAGGGGTTCGACAAGTACGATCAGCTAAGAATGGTAAGCTTTCATTTGATGTTGTTCTGTGCTGGACAGAAAGAGATACAGTTTTGATACAGCTTTAAGTGAAAGGTTTATATCAACCAAGTTGAGTAAATATGTGCAACAGAAAGGGACGGTGTCTTATGCAGTGATATACAACCTACAAGCACCCGTTTTAAAGTCCTACTCCTGGAGTTTTTATTTGTGTTTGAAAGTTACAGTGATAAGAAATGAAATCACTGAAAAAGAAAATACCAAGAGAATGATTACTGATGGTCAAGTTATTGAAAAAATAAATTACGATATGCATAGGTAAAGCTGTTATTTTCGGGGGGAAAATGCAGGGGAAAAAAATTAGAAAGAAAGAAAGAAATAGAAAACGTATATTGCGATTATCGTCTGTCTTTCTTGAACTTGACAAATGTCTGTTCTTGTCAATTTCACTCTACAGGTCATAGGTCAAGATACAGCAATAGTCTGAGGAACACGGACGTGGACCCTACCACCCTGCTCAGGTCGTCGCACACGTGTCTTAGGTCGACCATGGAACCTTGCAATACGAATTTTATCTCCTCGCTACGATCAGGGAGCGTTGACCCCTGCGAAACCCTGATCGATTACAGGCGTTGCGCGCGGAAATCAACGCGGAGATGTCAAGACAGGACCAACGCCATGCGCATCCGGGACGGCATCAAATCCATCACGCGAGCACACAGAAGGGCGAAGTTGTGCGTACAATAGACTTAACCATTGAAAAGAGAACTGGAGTAAAACAAAGTCGCAAGAACTTTGAAGCTGTATAAAATGACTCCTTTGACTTCGAAGGAAGTGACGCGAACTCGAGGACTTGAACGTATTGTAATCTCCAGGACGCCTTCTAAAGGACAGCATCAATGCTTTGGATCCAAGTGTTACCGTGGCAACTCTCCATCTAAACGATGTGAATTGATGCAAACTGTGTCTAAAGGCATACGCAAGAAGAGGAGCTGCAGCCCTCCGACTGGGACGAGAACTGGAAGAATCAACCAGGCAAACAAATGGCATATCTTTAACATGTTTAAAAACCATCAACGGTTGCCACGGTTTTTGTAAGAGAAAATAAGACATGTAAGAGGTTAGAAATCTATCAAGTCTTTGATATCGGTTGTACTGCATTCTACGAAGGTGGCTTGCGAAAAAGAGAGAGACGCTTGTCTGGCAAGAGGCTGCTGGGTACAGGCGCCATCTTACCTCAACAAAACATGTTAGCATCATAGCAACAGTATTCATTTTTGTAGGTTAGAAACCGATCAAATGTGATGAGTGTGACTCAATCTTTTCATGATCGTCGATCTCTGCAGGGCATAATGGTATATATTTTGTGTATCTTATTAGGGATTACTTTTACCATTAATATTACCCTTGGTGTATATTTCCAACAGACTGGGCCTGCCCATTTCAAAAGTGGCTCACATTTCCTGGATAATCTATTGGTCATTTTTGACTGTTAAGTATTCTGTCGGGAAGTTTATCACTTGTCTTGCTACCTCACAAATTTTAAAGTTCTTTTTTAATATCACTCATTCTAATGTTGATGGTAGGTCATTGGGAATTAACTTTCATCTGGAAAATACTACATATTAAATACTTTTTATTTCACTCTGAATTGTATCTCCTGATACAATTCACGCGATACTATTTTTAGAGGAATCAGAATTTCCATGAACTTCGCCATCTTAACAATAAGATGGGGAATCTCTTATAAATCGCTAAATGGAATAATAGACGTAAAATATCAGGTTATCATTGGTATATCAGGCAACGTACCTTGTTGTACATAGACTGGAAAATGATTCTGTAGTGTTTTCTCAAAATACCATATTAATTTCATTTGATTAGTAAAATACCAAAAGTGAAATAAAATAGAATTTAACATGAACAAAGAAGTTTCTCTTTGGATTCTTGTTAATGTTTTGTCTTCTCACCTTTATTTTCAAGGTGAAATATACATGGTATCACATTAGTCATGTCAGTTATATTTTATTATACGTTCATTATCATACAAACGATAACTGGTTTCGGGATGAATAACGTTAATATCTAAAGACAAATTATATAATTATAGTTGTACGGGAATAATATGCCATTCACGTTGAATTGCTTACATTCTGTCGATTTATGAAGAATATCCGACAGCGGTTTGTAAATAGCGATGTAAAATTTAATCTCGACAATATATTATTATGTATTTGAATTCAAATTGTTTTATTTCTTTAGAGTATCCGTATTTCATTATAAATTTATCGCTATGCTTCTAAGATTATTCTGTGGTTATAAATATTACACTGCCATTACTAGTCACATCCATTTTATGACAATTGTACATATATTTATATGTTATGTATAAAATTTCGTAAGGAACGAAAACTATTTGTTTCATCTAAGCATGTTGTTTTCTTGGTTTTCTTGTAGGTACCTTACCATTCATCCTATGAGGAAATATTTGCCCGACATATATCTTTGAAGCTAAGGACCTTGATATTTTTTTTAATCCGATACTTTCGGTATCTAAAACGTATTTAATACATGACCTTGGTGCTATATTTTGCATTTCTTTCCTATCAGATAAAGAGGAAAGTGAATTTATTCTGTTTTCAGAATATATAAAAAGAATGTTCGAAATAGATTATTACATATGTGATATATGATGAAAACCCGAGTCATTTTGGTACTTCAATTTTTAAGGTTGATTTTATGGTTATGACAACTTATATCATAATAGCATTTTTAATATTTTGAGACCAACAGCAGAGTCTCTATGACGTTTTAGCAAAGGTTATTTTATTCTTTAAATTTTTTGTATTTTGTATTTTCAGAGTTTTTAACTACGTCTTGAAACAAATGAGTATTCAGAACGGTCTACGACAGAGTCTTTATTTGTCTTTTTAAATAAAAATACAAAAGGAAAAAAATACAAGTATAAAACAAAATATTTTCCTCTACTCGGGCTACTATCTCAGTAGAGGCTTCTTGCAAGATTTCAAATTAATAAAGACTCAAATAAGACATTCCTTTGGCATGTTTGGAGGGAAACCAAGACAGTTCTATATCCAAACATCTTATACAGCTTGCACTAACTACACCTCAGCAAGGAACTCGATATGAGTTTTTCCAACATTATACTTCTCACCTTTGACATGACTGGTGGTATGACAAGTGCTACCACTATAGATGCCGAGTATTTATCTTCGTAACTATATATGTAGATGTTCTCTGTCGAAATTTTCAGTCTCTGTACTTCTTCTTTTTAATGTATTTGTGGATTTGGATTTCTGTCTTCGGACTGCTGTTGGTATTTTGACAACTCTAAGAGTAAAACGGGTTTATTTCTTGGAAATATCTTCAGTTTTTTATGAAAACAAGAATTACACGTTCGGAGAACCTGCCAATTTGAAATAAATTTGACATTTCATTTTTTCTATTCTAATCCAATCAAGTTTAATATTTCAGTGTCGAATGACAATTGGAATATAATGTCCAATTACAATTGACTAATTCCACATCAATTTCAATCAATATAAAATGCACATTTGCTATCATGCACCAATAATTGATTTAAAAATATAACTGAACGCGGCGTCATTTAATGACGTCACAGAATGTATGGGT
>CM046845.1:20733831-20806331 GCA_025618425.1 Heliocidaris tuberculata | reverse complement strand
TGGCTTGTGTCGATGATAAATTTTTATTTAAAAAAAATATATGAACAATATTTATACTTTTAAAAATGAGTCCCAAAAAGATATCAATTGGATTGAACTATTGATATGAAATATTTCGTGAATGTATATACAAAATATAGCCTATAGGCCTTTGGCCTTTAGCAGGAGTTTAGCCCCAAACGAATAGGCATAAAACTTGAATTTTGCATTTTATTTTCAATCTATACATGGTAAAGTCTGAATATTTATTTGGAAGGTGCCTTAGTTTAGGTATTGCCCCCAAAACAACAACAGTAACAATATCAAAATAAAAAGAATGGCATCGAACAAACAAAGGTAGCAATCAGCAGCGAAATGAACTGTGAATTCTTAAAGAGCTTAATTCTTAAACAATGAATTAACCGCGTGACTTATTTCATCAAATCCATATGAAGGGTTCCTTATTCTAATTTATATACACCTTGGATTTTATGGAGTCATTGGTGGTCATTCATCAAATATCTGCTTCACCTTGGTTGTTGAACCTAATGACCAATAGTTTAATCATTTTATTTATTCCTGATTGATTCAAAGAATACTTGTTATGATAAATACTACAATTAAGCAATATTAAGTTATTATACTATGATAAAATAAATAAATAAACGTTTCCATTTATTTCCTTTTAGTCAGAGGCTCTCACTATAAACTTTGATTTATTAATTAAATTTCTTGTGAAGTCATAATGAATATATGTGCTATCAAATTGTCCAGCATAAAAGATGGAAATAATCTGTAATATTTAATTGAATTTATTACTTAAAGTGAAATATAGAATGTTGCAGGCATATTGCACGTTTAAAAGTGAAGTCCACCCTGATATCAACTTGATTTTAAAAGAAGCAGAATAATCAAAGAAACAGATCAGTGAAAGTCTGAGCAAAATCCGATAAGAAATAAGAAAATTCTGATTTTTTTAAAACTTGTGTAATCATTCAAACACAAATTGGCAACTCCATTACTTATCTTGCGAGCTCCTCTCCCATTTGATCTGTACTGCAAAAATCATAAACTTCCATTTTCTCTTTTAAAAATATTTAATCATACATGCACCCTATAGATATAATCACTTCACTTATGCTTTTACACTAAACCTGCGTGATACAAACAGCTATATTTTATTCAATGCATTCGGTATTATTTTTTCGTCTATTAATATTTATTCATGTCTTCTTTATGGCACGGATAATGAATTGAATTATTTGGTTCTACATAATCAACCCCACTCCCCCCCCCCCCCCCCTTCTCCCTCCGTCTCTCTCTCTCTCTCTCTCTCTCTCTCTCTCTCCTCATCGGTCTTCCGTCTCCCTTTCTCTTCCTGACTCTCCCTCTGGGAATTTCCTGCCCTCTCCTGCCCTCTCGTTTCTAGAATTATTTTGCCCGTAGATGGCGATAGACTGCAAATTTCATGATTGCGGATGGAAGGGATATTTTTTTTTTTTCAACTGAGGCATGCTCATCGATACATGACAAATGTTATATTCAATCACGTCTAATTGGATATATTACTGTCACCAGCCCAACTTTTCATTTATCATCCTTCAAATAAATGATAAATAATACTGCCTTATTATGACGGATGTCAAACACAATGATAATCTGGTTTTGGCATAATCCTCAAAGCAGCAAATCATTCGCTGCTTTGACTAAAATGCTCATAATTCACATAGCCTTTTCCATTTTTCCCACTTCAAATACAGATTTTTAAAAACATTTTTCATGTTTTAGGATTACATAGTGAAGTATATTTTTCTTTGTCCAAACAGCATAAAATCGAACGACCTTAAACCATTTTTATGAATTATATACTAAAAAATAATACATAAAAGTACAATAGATCCTCCTAATGACGTATCATAATAACAGACATAAAACACAGGGCCTCTTATTTCATCCTCCACCTTTTTTTTTCAATTTTATTATCATTATCATATTTTCCTCAATTCAATCATTATAAGTAACTCTGAATTATATGTAGTCATACCGATTTTAAATTAATTGATAGCACAACCGATAAGGATCGTTGAGCTGTGTGTAAAACAGTTTTTCAATAGCGCCATCTGTACCTACAGCTGAAGTAGCAAAGATGCTTTTTTTTTTTTTTTTTTTTTTTTTTTGGATGTAGACAGTAAACAATAATTAGACCTTGTTATCCGAATAAATACTTTATTATCATCGAGTGGATGAAATGAATCATTACCATATTTGCTTGTGTTGATGACGAATGAATAAATTAGTATTTGATTTTTAAGCACTTTTACTTGAGGAGATATTGAAGAAATAATTGGAATAGAGCGATAAAATCCCCGATAGAGTGGCATCTTGATATTCTTGCATAGATGGCAAGATTGTCTAGTTACATTTAGGAGAGCTATTGATATTTCTGTCTTGTAAAAGCCGGAGAAATGGACCAAGACGGAGATGAGAGCTATTTTAAAAAGAGCTGGTCAACGGAAAGTACCATTTCATCAGAGTTTATTGCTTTAGCTCCGGCAGCGCACGGTGCATTTCAAGGAATAAATCCTGCCAGGTACCCATTTAACACCTGGGTGGAGAGTGGCAAACGTGGATTAATGTCTTGCCAAAAGACGCTAGTGCCGGGCTGAGATTCGAACCCTCAACCCTTGAATTGAGAGTCAAGTGAATGAACCACTATACCACGACACCTCCACAAGTATGAACTGTCACGTTTCTAAACTCAGAACTGTTCATACCTTCGGGAAGGTCGACGACACCTCATGATGATGACATCAGGGGCGGATCCAGGATCTTGTTAAAAGAGGACACAATACCTTAAAAAATTACACAATAAAGGGGTGCATCTCTTTTGTTCTGTATTCAAGGTATGCCTGTAGGGTTTCAAAAGGGGATACGTTCCGATTGTGCCCCCCCCCCCCTTAATCCGACACAGGGTGACATCTACCTCCCACTCTACTCCCAGAGAAAATGGTATGGCTACGCCTCTGTCACCATCAGCTCCATGATAGTGACAGAACTTTCTGTTTTTCCCCCAATTCATATATTCCTACAAAAAATTATTCTCAAATTACTTTTCAACTTGCGTTCTGCCTCTGAAACCCTCACATCAAAAACACTATCTACTCAGCCTCGGATTTGATGTTTAAAATTCAGCCTTTGAAGTGTTTAAAATTCATGACAAACATAAAATTGCATTTATCGTTAACCAGCCCCTCCCAGGATTTATAGAGACTGTAGAGTATGGAAATATCTTTTTCTCCACATTAATAAAAAAAAAAAATGATATAGTATATATGAATATTCATGAATCGAAAACAATACGTGAAGACACTCCGTAAACAAGTTAGAAGTACTTTTAACCTGTTTACGGAGTGTCTTCATTTATTGTCTTCGATTTACATTTCATATCCGAGCAGAACTTCTATTTTTGATGAATATTTATGAATATGTATGAATACTATGGCAGATTCAGGACTCTTTGTTCGGGGGGTATGTGTTTCAAAAAGCTCTGGCAAAAAAATAGAGATTTATTACTTTTTTTCAGAAGAATCCTTTTGTTCCATGAGGCTCTCAGATTTTTCCAAGGGGAGGGGCGTTGGGGGACATGCGTATAGTACAGGACATTTTTGCAGGGGCTTATATATATATATATATATATATATATATATATATATATATATATATATATATATATATATATATATATATATATATAAATATATATGCTCCCCCCCCCCCCCCTCCTGGATCAGCCACCCATAATCTTGCAGGGATATTAAAGTTTTCATCCTCTTTCATTTATGTAACTATGTAGCTAATCTTCACACGCACAGTCATGACACTGGATTCCAAGTAAATGTGTTTTTTTTTAGAAGTAATCAATACACAACAAATGAAATAACCACATCGACTATACTCATCATTGCTACATTTATCAAGACTGTACATGACCTCGCGATGTCCCAGAAAAGCTTGGGCAAAACAAGAAAAGGCATTTAATTCACAAACCACAACCAATGATGACACAAATTTCTTTTTGTTCATCTTTTTGACCGCCAGTATTGATTTTCAATGGGCTCAAGATATACTTTAATCATGAGGTCAAACTGGAAAACAAGAAACGTTTATAAATCGAAGAAAGTTGCTAAATGTATTTCAGGCGGTTTTCCGATTTTTTCTACTTTTGTGTTCAAAACATTTTTGACCGATTTGCAATATATTGTTTCAAATTTTGAATAAATAAATATCCTTGTTCGAGTATTTTCTAAACATGCGTGTATATGTTTAATTTTTTTTTTTTTTTTTTAGTCTTATCATTTATATAACAAAGATAATCTTTTTAAATCTTAATTCTTATCATAAAAAGAGTTCTTCAAAACTATGATAAATAATAGTTCACTATCAACATTATTAACATTACCTTTAATCAAAAGTAAAAGAAAACTATTATTCACAGTACAGGGGCCGCGGAACATTTTTTGAAGGGGTGGGGGAATGATGGCTTAGCATGTATATAATGAGCATATTGCATAAGCACTGTGAAACGTGTCTACTAGAAAAGTGTTGGGCTGCAGCCCTCCTCCCTCCCCCCCCCCCCCCCTCCTGTTGCGCTCCCCTCCAGCAATAATTGTGAAGTATGAAGTGGATGCTAATTATTTCATTATTCACTGCAACTTACGAAATGTATTATTACTATTACCATTATTATTATTATTTGATATTATACAATTAATTTGTTTTCAAAATCATTCTGTTTAAAAAAAAGAAGAGTTACAGAAGTTATAGATGTCTTCCCCCTATATCCAGTCTCTATTTTGTAGCCTTTTGCTAGTATACTTTTTTTGTTCATAGTAAAAATCCTAAATTTACTCTTATTTTCCGGTCTATATTAAATCTGTAGCATCGATACAAATCCTTATAGGCATTGCCATGTCTCGTAGGTATGTGCTTCGTGTGATATACATGATGTACATGTATTTTCATTGGAAATAATTAGACTTAATCAAAGAGATTCGATTCAACTCAGTTCACTTCAGTATCATTCGCAATCACGTTATCTATGATAGAATATTTAGGGGGAAATCCACCTTGCATTTGTTGAAGTTGCATCGGACAAACCTCGGGAAATCCCCCGTGTCGTCAAAACATATTTTCTTTAAGTAATATGCCAGTGAAATTGGTTTAATAATTAATATTTGCCGCTCCCAAGCCTTTCGTTTTCAACGTCCTGTACTGTGCCCCCCCCCCCCCACGTCACCACCACGGTAACCTCCTCCTGTTTTTTACCGACTGACAACCATGATTCACAACCACAACCCTGTTATTTGTTAGATAATTGGAAGCATTGAGGTACGACAGGCAGACAAGGTTAGAACCCAACAGAACATTCTACATCTTATGCAAGGTGATATCTCATGTGATCATGTTCTCTGTCACATTCATTTGTCAATAGTTCAGTCCTAAATTCATAGTCTGCGATCGGAGACTTGGTCGCTATTTTAAACTTTTGTCGAATTGTCGAATACACCAAACTTTCTTTATTCACATTATTGTACATAATAGAGGAGTCAATACATATGAAAATAATGTAATTTGTTGTGAGTAAACCAACATTTTGTGTTCAGACTCTAGAACGATCAAGACTAGATTCGATGAAGTTATGTGTAAAGAGGCAGTCTGCGTTACCAGACTAGGCAAACCGCGGGAGAGTCCACCTCCGACGAAACTGCGAACGGGACCCTCTGTCCCCATGGCAACGCTATACAATTCCAGCCACCACCGACCCCGATACGCTCCAATACGATATTGATTCACGAAGAATAGTATAGTGTGTACTATAACCTCGGGGAGAGCTCGTTCGATGGGGATATATAAACTACTGAATGAAATAGTTTTCGCCCTTTGGCATGTTTAAATGTGTGTGTTTAACTTGTCAAGGTTTATCTGGATCGTACGACTTATCTACACCAACAACCCTCTCTGCTCTCAAGTGGCATTCGTAAGAGATTGGTGTTCGGGTAATGAACTTCAATTAACCAGCTGGCTGTCATCCTGGGCAACTTTTCTCCACGTCTTCTGCAGGAACTAGAATTTGGCATCCCGCCTGGAAGCGGGGAGTTGGGGCGTAAGTATTGACATCCATTGTGCTCTTTTCTATCTAACCCTATAGCTGGTCTACCAGCCATTACTACAAACACTATTGTCCTACCCCCTTTAGTCCAATAAATACCATTCTTTACGACCCCTCACCCACCGAGATTATCTCAACTTTCTGATTGTACACCAACTTGTTATGCAAATCAATCACCCATAGATAACGCAATCGATAAAGTTTCGATTTATCCACCCTCTCTCACCATTTTGCGTAGGTAAATTTGATGTACATGCAGTCCCCCCTTTTTAATTGGTCTTTTTAGGATTTGTGGTATTAGATAGAAAGGGAAGAGGTCCTTTGTAATGGTTGTGTTTTGGTGGCGAGATCGCATAGAGACGGCTAGGGTTTGATGAGTCGATATCAAAGCGTGATAAATTTGTTTACTACGTTATAGAGTGCTCTGCTTGTATAAACTGTCTGCATCTCCCGGATATAGCGAGTGGACTGATATAAAAAAGTTAAATTCATAACTCGGATATTCCATGGCTGACCTACAGGTAAATATTTTGAATCCATCCTTATATAAAAGAAACCAAAAAATTCAACACTTTTTGGATTGAAATTAATCTTCTAATTATTCTCTATAGCATTTGCACACGTTATAGTTTACGAAGGAGGATAGGCTACATAGTGTAACTCAAGGCTTGTGAAAGCGTTTTGTTTTGTCTGTCCGCTATTATTATTTTTTTTATTGTAATTTTCAATACTTTTACACTATGATTTGCAACTAAAAAGAAAAATAGTTTACCAAGATAATAAAGTATGTGTGTCACCAAATAAAAATAGATAATACCAGAGTTTTGTATCATTCAGGTTTTGCCCAATAATTGTGTGTGTGGCGAAAAAAAAAGGACTAAGAAAATTAGAGAGAGAGAGAGAGAGATATCTTAGAGCATCTGAGTATAATATCTCAGTGAAATCAAAACATCTTTCGATTGTGAACTTAAGAGTAATGTGTGCTGTTGTTTGGCTTAATAATGACAATCTCAGCTCAAATAAGAAGTACTAAGTTTTCTTGCTATTCGTTTGAGACATTGCCTGAGACTTGCAATTTATACTGAATTAGAAATACTGTCTTCATCTTTAAAAATGTCTTCATTTAAGAATAATAGCAAGTCGTTTTAACGAGATCAAAACAATTAAAGATAACATGGGTGTTCAGAAAAAAAAATCAATTGAAATACTTTTTAAATCCCTTTTTTAGTTTCTGTTTATCTTCATCATTTTGGTACTCAGTCACACCCATAATTACTGGTTTACCGTTTTGCTATTCTTCCTGTTTGTCTTATTTGTCTTATTATCATTTTGGAAGTTACATTTTGGGGAAAGAATATAAGGTAATGCGAATTATATAAAGGAACCTAAATCATTCACGCTTGCCGTTTAAACGAAATATTTTTTTTTTCAAATTCGAAGCAAAAATTTAAAAAATGTTTTAATTGTACATGATAAAAAATCATCGAATAATCTGATGTGATCATTTAACATGGATATTCTCTCAAAAAATAATCTCTGTTTTTGAAAGCCCTTTTTCCTTCTTTGAAGAATAAATGAGATAAATAGAAGCGGAGATACCAAACTCAGTCCGATCGCTAAAACAAACACTTCATTCCAGTATGCACGATAGCAACATTTTATCTTCTCGTTAACATGCTATAATTGCTCGTTATTTCTCAGTGTATATTTACAGAATATCTATAAAAACGCAAAGTGGACTGTACAAAGGTACCTTATATAAACGCTTTCATTTTAATGTTTTAGTTTGAAGGTTAAAGCATATCTCTGGTAAAGGGATGTCGAAAACATGATTCAAAGTAAAATGGAAATAGTATCGTCCATTCTAAATTTATGAAATGAAGTTCATTTATTTTGTAATTAATATTAAACTTTTTCCCGAAAGGTGAGGCATCTCAAAGCTAGTTTGCAATGATTTTTTTTTAAACTTGAGGTGACGTAGATATATTAATGAATTCCCTCTATAGATGTTATATGCTTGTATAATGGTGCAAGCGTTATTGACCTATATGGTCATGATATAAAATATATCCTAAACAACTAAACTTTGACCTGGAGCATGATTATGAAAGATAACGATATTTGTACAAACTGAATAAACATGGAGAATACATCAAATTCCTATATGAATTATACTTTAAGCTCTTTAGCACTACGCACATGGCACACATAAGCCTGGATCACCCAATTTATACCTATATTATTACTCTGTTAAATTAACATTCTGAGGGCAATTCTTTTATGACGAACACTGTTTACTTTAAAATTTTCGCCACTACCTATAAAAAATCATTCTGTTGTATATTCATTTGCATTTGAAATTGTCTGTCTCACTCTTTATTTCAATTATTTACACATCTGATTTGTACTCTCTTCCTTGCCACTTTCTGTCACTCTGGCCACACCCTAGTCTATGATTTAAGTCAAGATTCAACATCGCACATGGAGACGGCAGTAAGTTGTGTGGTGTGTCACCCCCTCCCCACCGAACCCCAATATTTGAACCACCACCCACCCCCCCCCCCCCCATCCCCCAACTAACAAAGAAAAGAGAAGTGTTGAGAAGAGTATACTAACCCCAGGTACCATCAACTCGCGTGGTCATGGAAAATGATCCAGGTCCATGGAGTATTATGTTGTTTAATAATGTATAGTATTTGTGTGAGTTACGTGGAGCTTTATTGGTCTTACTATTACTTCTCGAGAAGCGTTTTAGAGTAGTATAGGCGTAACTAGCTTGATCGCCTTCCATAAAATATTATCAACCTACAAAATGATTAGTTTTATTACTTAACTGTGTGCGAATTTATACCGAGTATGAACAGCTTACTAAAACATTCATTGCATGGTGGCATTTGTTTGTTTGTTTGTTTGTTTGTTTGTTGTTGTTTTCGTTTTGTGCTTTAGCTATTATGTAAGTGTATGGTTATGTTATTTAGCTGTTTTTTAAATGAACAAAGATCCATTCAAATTTAAATGCTCATACATAAAGCCAGCACTTAGCTTATACTAGTTGGATAACAAATTTTATGTCTGAAACTTTATGAATGGATGAATAATAACCTTTGTATGTTCAATTTGTATGTTCACATGCAATTTGCCTTTGCTGGCATAGCCAAATGTCAAAACAGCTCGTTGTTTGTTTGTGTGCGTGTGGGGGGGGGGGGGTTAAATTTTAAAAGGGAACTACATGTAATACAAGTATGGATTCCATATAACTTTGAAATAATGCTTTATGCGTCCGATGCTTTGATCTGACTGCTTGCCCTACGATAAAAATTTTACTAATCATAATCATTTTGTATTTTGTTGCCCAAGCTATATATACATGATATTATAGGCTTATGTGAGTTTTATTTACCGTTTTTCTTATTCTTTTTCTTTATCATCATTTCCTCATGTTGTATTCTTGGACTGATTCTCTTTGACAATAATCGATGGGCTGATGTTTGCTGAATTTTGTCTTGTAATGGCTTTTTAGATGAATAGTGTGTAATAGAATGACCAGACTCTATGCAGACGGTAACACTGATACTTAAAGAAAGTGTACAATGCCATCTAGGCGCAAATATTCTTACTGAATGAGAAGCGCCTTAAAACACAACCAACCAACCAACCAACCAACCAACCATCTCTTATCAAAAAAAAAAAAAAAGATAGAGTAAAATGTAACATTTATGCCAATGGATTTATTTATGAGAACACAAATTACGATGACCACCCCTCCATGTGTTATGCACATACTTAGGGAGCACAACTTCCAAATTCAAAATCTTTAATTCACATTTCTTCATTTGTCCTTTTTCTAGTCTTTCTGATTTTCAGATCTCCCTTACAGTAACTTGCTATCTAGTTTGGATTGCCCTTTATAACGTGTTTAATACCTTTTTTTTTTACACGTGGCGTTTTGTGTTAAAACTGTGTTTTTCTTTTGTCTTGATTGCTACAGCACTGGATGGACACGTTGTACGGATGGGCACCATCCACCATGAAACCAAAACTCGAACAGGTTGGTGAAAAATCCATTTTATTTAAACATTATTTTATTTTCATAGTCCTCCCAACTAAGTATCATAACTTTTTGTTAATGTCATTTTTTCTAGGTTTTTGCCTCTTCTTCTTTTCTGTAGGTTGGTTGGTATAGATCAGTGGTGGTTTTATGGGGGATTCCGGCCCGTGCCCCCCCCCCCCCGCCCCCCTTGAAAGAAAAGTGTACATTGTGCCCCCCTTTTTTGTGTAAATGGTACCCCTCTTTTTTGGAACTGATAACTTTTTTTTTTTGCTTGTCAGAAAATTTTCGGAGATTCGGGTGACCCCCCCCCCTTTCCAAAATTCTAGATCCGCCCTGGTATAGATAGCCGCTTTCTTCTTTACTCATTCCCTGTGCTACCGTTGGCTGTATACTTACAAGTAGGCCTATACTTTCTGCATCAATATCTGCTCTGCGACTCCCCATTGCTATAAGGCTATTATAACCTGTAACCCTTGAGCAGATTCGACACCCTTTCGAGCTATTTATATCACATGCTCGTCCCAAAATAATCAATTCAATTTTCAGGATATGAGTATTTAAAAATATATATTTAAAAAATACATGCATTCATAAAACTTCAATATTGCAAGGATATTGCCTTTTCGTTGATGACACACATAGCTAAACTATGTTATTCTTGACTGTTCCACCGATATTGCCTTCGTCTTTTGCCGCGTCTACGCCCAAAGTGTAATTGACCTACCAATGTGAATTTTCCAAGCTTTTAATAGTTCTGTATATTTTTCCTCATTTCATTCCAGCGCTCGTATGTTCATCACAGTCATAATGGTTTCAATGGATTACACAAAGTAGGAGTAGTGGTAAGTAATATTTATTGAACTTACATTCAAAGAATACTGAAGACAAGTCAGATTGCAATTCACAAGCAATCACTAATGAATAAACCAACCAACAAAAGATGTGGATATTAGGAAATATTCTACAAAGTTTATAATGGTTGATATCTATATTTTCTAAGTAGATTGGCACGATTTTTTCATATAAAATTGAAGGTTCATTTTAAATGCTTCAATTTATGGGTGATAAGAATTGACGGGCCCTCAGATAGAGCTTTATTAATGCTGATTAACATGATTAGGCTACCCTTAATTTATTGGTAGATGAGACGATATTATGGTTATTATTATTGTTCTTGTTGTTCTTATTTTTACATGATTATTTTTACTATTATTATTATTGTTATCATCATCATCATCATCATTATTACTATCATTACTAATATCTTCAGTAGTTGTATTGTTGTTGGGGGTTGTTGATGTTGTTTTTGTTATGATTTTTTTCGAAATCTTGTTCCATGCACACAGGCTCGTGAGCTTCACACAGGCAATATAGTCCAGCTAGAATCTAGGGCGACGGGTGGGCTTCTACGGGTCAACGCTCTCACCGGAAAAGTCGATTTTAACGGCATTTATGGAAAACAATGTGAGTTAATGATTTCCCTTTCCCCTTCCTTTTTTTCTTAAAATATGACTATCACCTTTCAAATTTGAATATGCCCTGTAGAAGATATTATGCCCGAATATCAGGATATTTGGGAACCTCACTACCCGAATATGATGTGACGATTGCCCGAATAATGGTAGTTTTATAAAGCCCCCCCCCCCCACACTCCCCCCGTCTTATAATGACAGGCTATATAGCAGCATTAGGAAAATTCATACATGTTAATGTAACGTATATACCGTACTTATGTGTATAACTTTTTTGTAATTAATTGATTTTTGTAAAAAATTGTTTTTCATTTTTCTTTTTCTTCCAGCCCAATTCGTCATACGGAGAGAGGGTGACGATATCGTCTCATTAAGATGTGTACTCAGTACATCCAACTTCCTTGTACTCAAGAACGGCATTCTATATGCAAATGTAAGTGCGCTATTTTTCTTTTCTTTTTTCCCCCTATTACTTCTTCCCTGTTTTACTTCTTTCTTTTTCTTTTCTTTTCCTTTTTCTCTCTTTATTTCTGCTTCATTTTTTTATTCGCTTTCTTATATCCCATATTTTTTTTTCTTTTATTTTGTATATTTATTTATTTCCTCTGATTCTCCTCCTTCAGCCCCTCCCAGTTTTCAAGATCGTCTCCCTTATTTTTCTTATTCGTCATCCATTTTTATGCGTTTTCTGAAATGTATTTATTGAGTCTGTTTTATGATCTGCAAAGTCATTAGACTAACTAATAATAGTTTACTTCTCTTTGAACAATTTCGATATTCGTGCAACCATCACCTCATATTCGGACAGTGAGGTGCCCGAATATGTCATGTTAATTTCTTATATAGATAGCGAATATAACATTTTACAATATGAAATTGTCATTACCCTCTTGTGCTCGCTCGTTCCACTTGCTTGCAAAATTTAGAAACTTGAAAGTTGACAGAGGTGTCAGGCCCAGTCGATGTCCTAATAACTGTATTTTGCTGTTCCTTTTAGGGAAAGGGTGACCCCCAGTGCCGCTTCAAATACCATCCGGCCGAGGACGGGGGCACCAGCTACTTGAAGTTTGAGTGCCTTCACAACCCTAACCGTTTCATCTCCGTACATAAAAAGTCCAACGGCAACGACGATACGCGATCGGTGTACAGCATGAGATCGGTTCGGTCGTCAGGGAGCGGTGTCGAGGGGCAATTCCGTGTCGTCGTTGTGGTAAGTTTTAAAAACTAAGACATTGTTATTTATTGATTTCGTTGTTGACGAGGTTGTCTACAACATAATGTCTTTGTGATTTCATTAAGTGCACCATTGTTTATAAAACTCAACAAAAATCAATTCCATTTTTTTTTTCAGAACTGTGAGATTTCTTCCTTTCTCGAAATCTACCTCGGCTGTTTTGTCTTGGAATAGATATCCTCCAACATGTTAATTTGCTTTTAATTTGTCATTTTAAAATGGTTAAATATTTACTTTGAAACTTCAAAATGAAAATTAAAAGGTTCTCTTAATAACATGCAAGCAGTTTATGAGACAGGGAGATTAATGCTGACAAAACGTATATTGAGAGATATAAAGATACATTTACATCGAGGGCAGATTTTGGTTTGCCATAGGAAAGCCAATATTTTTCCCCTGGCAGAACTTTCCCTGGAACATGATTTTTCGGGAGTGGGGTAAGATTAGAAAAAAAAATGTGCACAAATGAAATTTTGTTGGGAATTAATTTCCCGCTGGAATCCCGTAGGTTAACATCGGACTCGATTTTCTCCACGATTTCTATACATGTACAATATATATCTTATTTCCCGTAATATCTAGCTTTTTAAGTGGGTGATTCTAATCTGTTTGTGTATTTCCTTTTATTTTTGTTTTCCTTTTACAGGGTCACTCTAACCAGAGCTACGCATCGTGACACGGTTCAAAGCATAAGATAGAGACATTCAAAGGAAAATATAGAAAACTTTTAAATGTTCTAGGAAATTTCGTGACAGAGACGTTGTCATATTCTATCAAAGCTGGCGAGGTAAAAGACTCCTAATCACGATGGAGATGCACAGCGCCATTTTCCTCGTTACTTTCTGATCGTGTAACCATCAACATTTTTTACGGAAGTGCTAAACAGTAGGGAAAAGGGGAGACGAGTTCCTGAACGAAAAAAATGGAGAATGCATAGTTGAAGAGGCAACAGAAGTGACTCGATTCGGAATGGATAGCGTACCAGAAGATGTATTATACGACCATTATCATGTCACATGTCGCCGGGTTGTGTTTGAAAGCCCTGCATGGTTGACCCCCCCCCCCCCCCCCCCTCCTCCCTCTCCGAACGGTGAAAAAAGAGGAAGATAAAGGAGAAATGGAAAGAGAGAGGAGAAAAGGACGAGAAGTGAAAGGTGATGGGGCATCTTCCTGCACACTCCCCCTAAACATTTGGCTTGTTAATTCGCATTTATCGATTAACACCGGTGCCACCCACCCCCCCCCCCCCCCCATGGTGCCCCGTCGGTGGCTAACCCCACGCTACCCAACTGCCTACTTGTGTAATGGTCTTCATTAGCGTTTCATATTCCCTTTACAAAACAACATTATTTATGCCTATGAATGAGCAGCATGGATAAAAATGATGCATGATTCAAGCGGGTTATGGTTTAGACATATTGGGGAAATAGACAATTATAGGTATTTATATATCGTACTTCATTTATGCCTTTCCTCGCAATAAGGTCAATCTACTGTACATTACACAAATATAGTAATGATTATAGAAGAAAGATGAGGTATCTTGTAATCATATCTTAATTTCCAACCTTAGTTTATTCTATTCATTTTGGCAACTTTCAAAGTGTTTTACTTTACCCCAGTTCATAGTTGCATTCAAGTCGCTCTACAGGGCTGATCCTGACGTTTCCACAACTTTGCAGTGGACATAGCAATAGTTAATACATACAGATCTTATCAAGTGGAGGAAACTTCACACTTCACTTTGCATTAAAAATCAAGCTTCTAAATGTCTAAACGACTTTTTTTTTTCTTTCTTTCTAATTCACTGGAAGAAAAAAAAAGCTTCTAAACTTTTCAATTCATATGAAGCTCACCGTACACTATACGATCGGTCTGAGGTCTGATTTTGGAAGAAAATGTAATAGCATTTGATATAAATATTCAAACACATAAAATAGTTTTGATTTAGCTTCTGAATAGTCATATAGATAGTAAAATCGAAAATACGGCCTATTGAGAGCTTTCAAGTCGGAGGAAATGCCGAATGACGTCAGAGCGGTCCTACGATATACGATTTGAAACTGATGTGGCCCTTATTCCTGGTATAAGGCCGACAGCGCATCAAAATCCTATGGTTAGTATTCATATCATTGTTCAGAATCTGAATCGGGTAGTTTTTTTTTTTTAAATGCTCATATTTAATGCTATTGTGATTTAAAGGTCATGTAAAGTTTTGGTAAGCCCTCAAAAATTGTTCGTCAGATTTCTTCAATTTTTGTTGATAAATAGCAAGATACTAGCAATACTAAGACACTGTGAAGATTTCGCCTCCTAAAGTTTAATATTAAACAAATAAGAGGCAAAAACTAATTTATGTGCCGGGACAGGCACGTAAAATCCCAACAAAGGCAGCATGTGCTATACACTGTAAACACACGTGTAAATCCAATGATGAGTAGCTACACACAGTGCACACACGCTGTCTCTATGGGAAGCCCCAAGATTGCTGTGCGGGGAGCCGTCGGGGTGGAAGGGTCCTAGCATAATGGCAGTGATCAAGCATTCCTTACAGATATTTACACTGAAATTCACCAGAAATCATAGATGGAATACCAAATGATCTCTTACAGACATCTTTTGATACAAGGAGAACAACATGAGACTATATTTAACATGTTTCTTTCCAATTTCCTTTTTTCTACCAATACTGTACATGAGCTTTAATTCCAAAATCGGATCGCAGTCGATCGTATAGTATGCGATGGGCTTTACATCTTGAAAGACCCCAATTTATTGTGGTTAGAGGGGCGGTATCATTTTTTGTTGGTTTTTCAGTTACATACGAGATATGAAATGAATAAGTTTCTAGATTTCCTTACGAAGAATTAAATCCTTAAACAGTATTCAGGTATTTAACTGATTAAAGCTATAGATTGTATATTCAGAGATGTATGGCATTATTTTTACCGAAAACCTTACTTATGATATTCGTTGTTCTACTGTATGAAATATTTGTTGTTAGATTTTGTTTTGTACATACTTTGAAATCCACATTCCAGAATTATTTTGTGCTGTGATTTTGTTGTTCTTTAAGTTCAGTTTGATGCCCATTACATTATTACGTAATTGCTGCACATTTAGCCTACGTAGTATACGCATCACCTATCGAGGTATTTTTTAAATCACCAATTGCCATTGTAAAATGCAATGCTTTCACAGAAGATCATTGTAAAAGTATATGAAAAGAGCATTGCGTACGCTTAGTAACACATTTGCATCATGAACGTTTGTATTTTACATGTATATAATTATGAAAATAAATGTTGAATAAGTCTTTTCGAAAGAATTTTGATGGTGTTGCATGCTGGAGTACTTTTATTGCATTTTTAAATCATCCATAGCCTCCTTGGAAAATACACGTATTCCCGATTTCCCCAAAAAGAAGAAGAAATGAATGATGCTTCATTTGTTTTGCTGCCTGCTTCTCAAAGGGCTTTATTTTGTTATCCCCTTTTTCCTTTTTTCACTTCATCTTTCCTTTTTCTTTCACTCGTATTTTATCCTTCTCTCTCTCTCTCTCTCTCTCTCTCTCTCTCTCTCTCTCCATTGCTTATCATAAATACAAATTCTCCTTCAATCATATAATTGAAATTACTCATGCTAAGAATGGAAAAGGCATATGAAAAAGTTACATTTACAAGGCTTTAGACATCCAGTCGAGGCATAGTATCAGTGTGAAAAATAATTTATTCAAAACGTAAAGCATCTCACATGGTCTTCATCCAATTTCATTTAGATATATCTGATAAGCTCTAGTAAAGATTATTATTAAACTGGACATGCAGGGCACCTTTTGATACAAATCTTAAATAATCTCAATTGGAGCTTGAGACATACGTAATCATCAAAAAATTTTATCACTTTTATTTGATATCACCATTATATAAAGGCATGCTTGACAATAATATTGCATCAGAACTATAATAAAAAAAAATAGGCCATTATGACCCTCAATATGGCTTTCAGCTAACTTCAATTTTAAAATAGTATCAAGCGTCAAAGACCTTAGTCTAATCGTCAAAGTAATATTTACAATAATTTCAAACATTTACATTAATAATAAACTGTACATTTGGCATATTAATGGCGAATAAAATAATCTGTATACAAAATAAGCATTACGGAGTGAGAGGAATAGAAATGTTAAACAGGTGATCGTAACATGGATATTCAACGCATTTTCGATTAAAAAAGGTTTAAAATCTTGTGTTTGTTAATAGCATACCGGGGTCCTGTTTCACAAAATTTGTAATCGGACGAATAATTCATTTTTGTAATGGATTCGACGACCTGGGGGCCGTTGCACAAAACTTGCGTTTAATCGCAACTCCTAAAAATCAAACGCAAGTCCTTAATGCGCACTTCTGATTGGCTGAAAATAAAGTTGCGTTTGATTTTCCTGAGTTGCGATCAAACGCAAGTTTTGTGCAACGGGCCCCTGGTGGGAAAGTATGGAGTATGAAAAGCGGTCCAGACCGAAAGCTCTAGATCAGTTCAATTCGTTCGAATGCTCAAGATTAGATCTCAACTTTCTTACTTTCTGCAAATCAGAATCAAGAATTTATCTCTGAATCTTTCAAGGTGTGTATTCTGATTGGCTAATTGCGACGTATTTGCGCTTGATTTAAAAATGCAAATTTGTGAAACGGGGCCCACGTCTTGTGGGTGCTCTCAAGCCAGTGTGTGCGGTAATTGTCGCTAACATATTATGAAATAGAGGAACTGTGCATATCTCAGAATGGAATATTTCTTCTTTTTTCATCTATTTTATCTATTTTATTTTGTTTGTTTCCACCTGGATCACCTGTCTTCATTTTTGATTGGCGGTAGTACATTCTTCCTCCCTGTCGGCAAAGATTCCATATTCAAAACTGTCGTCGTCGTCGATTCCGATGTTGGTTCCGACGACGGTAATAACGACAACGGTTTGAGTCTGGGTTCTCGCGGTCCAGCGCGTGATTGGTAGTCGATTTTACTTCCCCGTCGTCCGAATTCGAGGTACGATGTCGGTTCCTGGTTAGAAGCGACGTCGTCGTATGATGGAGGCGGCGTCGTCGGACTGGTTTCTATGGGTTGGACGACGTTGCTGGAATGATTTCCTGATCGGCGAGGGGAATGAT
The DNA here is from genome assembly GCA_025618425.1 of Heliocidaris tuberculata. Taxonomy (NCBI): domain Eukaryota; kingdom Metazoa; phylum Echinodermata; class Echinoidea; order Camarodonta; family Echinometridae; genus Heliocidaris; species Heliocidaris tuberculata. The sequence goes on along the minus strand of CM046845.1, from coordinate 20,788,264 downwards.
CGGGGGTCACGTCGTCGTTCCTCGAGATGGTGAATGCGGTCATCGTTTTGCTTGGCGGGATTTGCGAACTAGATATTCCCCTGATATAAGAAAGAGATATATAGATTATTAAATGGAGTTCTGATTAATCATAATATTTAGGGATATAATTTTTTTGTAGTAATGCAATTTTTCGTTGTTATCGTTTATCTGTACGAATTATCTCCGGCTAACCTCTCGAAGTATGTTCTTCCTCTCCCTTTATTTCTCCCCTTCCCCTCCCTCCCTCCCCCCCTCCCTCTCTCTCTCTCTCTCTCTCTCTCTCTCTCCCTTCCTCCCTCCCTCCCTCTCAACTCTCCCTATCTCTCTATCCCCCCGGTATGTTTCTGCCCTCTCGGTTTCATCCGTTTCCCTTTTCACGTTTTTCTATCTATTTTCTATCAAGATTCTATCTTAAGTCATTTTTGAGATATAATGATGAAAATAATCAAGTGTGTTGATAACTTCCCCTCCCTGATCTTTAAGTAACGCAAACACACATTATGAGTTGTTTTTTTAAGACTACATACGTTGGAACCGAAGTTGAAGTGGGGCTTGAAGCTTCATAGCTGGGACTCAGGGCTGATTTTCGATGGGACCACTTGTAGAAGAGACGCCCAGCAGCGACGACCATGATGATGATAGCCGCACTCACACCTACTGCTATCACCCACGTCCTCGTCGAAAGTTGTCCTGCGAGGGAAGTAGGGAAATGTGAGAATTACTGGAACTTCTTAAATTTTACGATCTAGATAATTTGAAAGAGAGACTAAGAAAAAAAAAATCACTGATGATCCCTATCGTCCTGCGTGATATTCATGTTATAGATATAGGCCCGTATTCTCGAAAGTTGCTTATGTTAAGCCTGGCTTAACTTAGGCCACTGATTAATGGAAGGCTATTCGTCAACCCCTAAATTTTGTATAAATTACCATATTTATGTAACAAAATGAAGAAACCAAATTATTTTCAGGCATGAAATGAGCATCAGAAATTAATTTTATCATGTCGGTTTTTGAATTTGAATTTAGTCCCAGAACTATGGATTTTGTAGGATTAAAATAGGGTGACATTTGGCTCTCCATAATTCGGTGGCCTAAATCTACACACTTAGGCGGGGGCTTAAGTTAGGCGCCTTTCGAGAATACGGGCCATAGCCTCTCTTTAAAGGACCTCCCTCTTTTTTAAATCACGATTTACAAAATTGGCACCAATATTTCATGATAAACTTTGAAACTGTCATTTTTATTCATAGTATCTAAGAGCCCATAAATATTTTGTTCATCAGAGCTGGCATTTTACTCACTGACCCTCTTTCTATTACTTTCAGTGTTTCATGGAAGTTTTTTTATTGTCTCTTTTTCTTTCATTTTTCTTATAGTCATAATGATCATCTTGATGAGTATTTGTACTTCTTCGTTTTCTCTTTCTTTATTAGTTCTTTCATCTAGTTCATTATTCCCCGTTTTCATCATTTTCTCTTTCCAGCTTTCCTTCTTCACCAGGGGCGTCGCTAGACCATGTTGAATGATGGAAGAAGGCTGTCGAACCAAATTGGCAGGCAAGGTTGCAAAAAATTTTCAACCACAAAAAAGGAGATCATCAGGTTTTACGATTTGCCAACAGCCAATAAAAAATTCGAATTTGCCGATAAAAGAATTGAATAGGAATGCCATATCCCCCGCACACCTCCTCCTGTGACGCCCCTGTTCTTCTCCCATTTCCCCCTCCCTATTCTCCTCTCTGTCCTTCCACTTACTGCATCCTCTTTCTTCATCCGAATTATCTCTGCAGTGATCGTATCCATCACAGATCAAATTCTTCGCGATGCACCTGTTGTTATCACAATGCCAGTCACCGTCCTCGCACCCGTTATCCCCTATAAAAAAAAAAAAAAAAGATGAAATGAGTATTAATCTCTCTATCCACTTTTTCTTCTTCCTCTTTCTTACAGCGCATAGGGACATATTGTGATATGCACTATATAAATAAGGTATATTATTATTATCATTATTATTATTATTATTATTATTATTATTATCATCATAATCATCATCATCATCATCATCATTATCATTATTATTATTATTATTATTATTATTAATGATAATCAAAGGACATTAAACGATTCATTGATAAAAAAATATCTGGTTAATAACCCAAATAATTCATATTTTATATAAACTTTGTAATATATAGCTGTCAGAATTGTTTGGTAAATGAATAATGTCGAATGGGATAATATAAATGGTATTTGAAAACAAAATAATAAGAAACCAGTTTCATTGACGTCGTGTAGCAGTAACGATACCGGGAGTATTATTATTCAAAGCTGTTCATACATAGCGAAAATTGATTTTTGCAGACGCCCCTTAACCCGGCTCTGATTAATCTAATGAACATGGCGTAGAAAAAAAATTGTTGAACAGGTTGAAAACTTTACATATTTCAGTCTAATAATGTAAAAAGTAATCATAACTTCTAAGAAAGTAATTTTCTAATGTCTTCTTTTGAAACATTCTATCATAATAAATCACTCTGTCGTTGTCCTTACCATTGTAAAATATGGAATACACAAGCTTGAATCCCTCAAGTTCGGAGTTCGGCACACTGTCCGAGATAAACCGAACCACGGCGAAGGAGTTCTCAGTCGTATATCGTCCCACGTCTTGGCCGCAGAAGAAGCCGAGTGTCTCCGAGTTCTGCGCGCTCGCGTCTCCGTCAAGGAGTTGAAGGTAGTCTCCACTCGCTCCGCAGTCATTTGCTATAGCATGGGGAAACAAGATGTTTGGTAGTTATTCAGGCACTATGGAATGAAATTAAAAAGGGGGAGGGGCTTCAAATTGCGAAAAGCCTAACGGCAGTGATTTCATGCGAGGGTGTCAATCCGTTGAGTGGAGGGCGCTAGTCCCCTTTGCCCCCTTCTTGCCCTGATTTTTTAATGTCGTTTGTAGATAATGTTACTGCAGTGGTATTTTTTACAAGTGAAGTTTGCTTAGAGGCTCGACACCCCACATCACATGTTTTAGTGTACATTATTATCCTCGTGTTTTCCTTCCTTTTTTTTTTTTTGTCCCTCTTTTCACTCTACTCTTCTGCTATGTCGTCTTCTCCTTCTGTCATACTTCTTAGATGTTTACATTGTGTTTCATTTTTTGTTTAATGTTACTTTTGTATTTTACATAATATAGTTACTATTTTACATTCTAAGCCCTATTGACCAATCTTGATATTTCATATTTTTTCACAATTTTGTTTTTGCGCTTTATGTTTCATTACACATATTTTGGTAATATCTTATTTTATATTTGTACTTCACACCCTATATTTTTCGTGTGATATTTTACGCTTTCATATTCAATTTATATTCAGTTATGAAACTAATCATCCTACTATATACAGTACATTATAAGGTCCTTCTGATGAAATGACAGCACAGTTGTGTACTTACATGGTGGTAGGTCATTCTCGATGAGATCAAAGAAGATTCTTTCGTGTGCTCGTGAAGCGATGACAGTGATGGTGCAGTACTGTGAGTTATCATAGCTTCCCTGTGAGTACGACTCGTGTGAAACAATGGTACCTCCCTTCTCAGTCAGTGCAGCGTGGGACAAGTCGCAAACTGAAAGAAAGAGAGTGAAAGATTTGTCGCTGAATTTAAATTGGCTATACGTTGGTTATTGGGATAAATGGATTGATGGCCAAACTGATGGATAAAGACTGAAATAAGTAGCATTATGATGCCAACAAAGTAGGCCTATTCATTGTACTACTCGAGCCGCTACTAGTACATCACCATTATGACGTAACAATAGCGATTACGTACATCTTCTATTAGCGCGGGACGCATGCGTGACAACTTTTGACCAATAAGACGCTTCGTTTTACTCTTGCGAAATCTGGATTGTGACGTCACAATGCAGAAACACCTACCTGTTAATTTGTTTACATTTCCGTGAATCTCAGTAAATCCAAATTCTCCGTATAAATACTTTTCGGGTGTGTTTCTTCTTCTTCTTCTTCTTCTTCCTGGTGAGCGACCGCAATCAACTATATAGTTGATTATTATGTCACTTTGAAAGGAGGTCAGCGTAGCACATTGCAGTAATTTATTTTCTTGATAACTTCAACTGACTTATCTTGTTGAGGGTAAATAAAAAAATTTCTACGATAAATACTCCAGGAGATTCAAATTTGTGTGCTGCCTGTTTGATAGTGAGTATGTGTGATATAAATTGCTACTGAGAAATTCGTTTGTATGTGTATTTCTTTATCAGATGACGCATATGAAATGTGCATGCATTTCCTTTAGAGTGCGTATGTTACCTGACATGATAATATCTTTAGTCTCTTGATTCGTTGTCTCTAGACCTAATATCCAAAATTTTCTTTCAATGGCGCCTGTCACTGATTTAAATTTCTTTCGAAAATATATTTGGTCTACAAATTCTATACAGTGTCAGCAATGATGACGACAATGATGACCACTTTGATGTCGATTCGAGTGGATATGTAGTTAGTATGAAATAATTCAACTTGTGTCTCTACGTTTTTAATGATTAGAAAACAATATGTTGGCTCTGTACAAATTATCGGATAAGAAGAATGGAACATGAGAGAACGGAGAGCCGATTTGGAAAAAAAAAACAGGTGCGAGGGAAGACTTCTACCACAAAGAAGGAGAACGGTAAGATCTGCTTTACTCAGACAAAGAGTTTTCTACTGGAGGGGAGGACACAATATATCAAAGAGAAATGACAAGGAAAAAAAACGTCTTGCTCTTGGCTTACCCTGTCTAGCAAAATTGGAAAATATTTTTATACCAAGGCCAATGACGTCAAGCCCTAAGGTAGAATCCACTCAGCAGAGCTTAAGAATTCACAGTCATGCCAGTTACTAGGGCAAACGACGGGCCGGGAAGAAGAAGTAGACAAGCAACAACAACAACAACAACAACAAATGGAGACACAATGGGAATCGATTAAGAAAGTTTGGGGTAGACAAAGTATAGCGGAAATCGTACCAAAAAGGAAACCTATAATTATATTTGTAGGGTATCAATCTCATTATTTTTTTCTTTGAAGAATTCAGTTGTTGTGTTCAATGGCGCCCTTACAACTTCTTGTAGGGGGCATTGTCGGACAAATCCGTTAGCGCATACAGAAATTAATACACGGTGAAGTTTTTAAAAATGCACGCTAGCGCTAGGGGGTCTCGGCATGCTCTCTTATATGGAAATAAAAATATGACATAGCTCACAAATTACATTGGCCCATTAGGTGTAATAACTCTATCTCTTTCAATAATAAATTACAATTACCTGAGAACTGATTAGAATTCGAATTGTCATGGTCGTCTTGGAACCCTGTGTCAGAATCTGCGTATTCGGCGTAGAAACCCTTGAAAACATTGGACGAATCGGAGCGGAATCGTATGAACATCGCTGGACCAGTCGATGATATCTATGGGTAGAAGAATGTAAGTCACACTTTATCAAAGAATTATGTATCAAATATTATCAAAGAAAGTATGAAATGTAAAATGGAGCCAGCTAAAAATGCACTGGTAAATTTAGGAGGAAGGCACAACCGGCCTATCCCCCTTGAAACTCAAGAGGCAATTATTTTAAGTACAAAAGTGATTGTGAGCCTTCATCAAACTTTTCGACCCAAAGGGCACCTGATCTTTTTTTCTTCTTCTCAAAAGATTTTTCGGAAGTTGTGCACCCTCTTTTACCTTCTCCCCTTAAAAAGAGGGGAGGATCAGTATCAGCCCCTAGCAGGATATCAATCCAGTCAAACTACGTATGCAGTAAGATAGATGCGTTTCGAAGCCGATGTTGTGATCGTCAAAGTATTCATTGGCCTTACCGTACTCTCTGGCAGGGATGCCCCGCAGTAACGATTGAGCAGGTCGCTGGTTTCGCTGTCGCCATCTCGAATCTCTACGTAATCGTAAACGCAGTTGATGGATTCTTCCAAGTCGAACGAGGGGAATCGAAGCTGGGAATTCAAGAAAAGATGAAACGCAGGAAACGAAATAAGAATCAGAATAAAATTTTTCTTGTGATTGGATTCAGTATTGACAATATGTTATGTAAAATGCAACAGACAGTGGCGTAGCCTGGTTTCAGCCATCAATGCGGGCCACCGATCTTATAGGTGCATGGGTAAAATGCGAATGAACATTCTCCCCCCCCCCCCCTCTCTCTCTCTCTCTCTCTCTCTCTCTCTCCCCTCCTCTCTCTCTCTCTCTCTCTCTCTCTCTCCCCCTCTCTCTCTCTCTCTCTCTCTTTCTCTCTCTCTGTTTCTTTTGCCATTCGATCGGGTGGTTCGCGTGCTCCGTAACTATACGCCACTGAAAATAAGCCGTGATTAAAATTGTTTAGTTCAAATCAAGATTTAAAAGAAAGCGTCTGATTGTTAAAGAACCATGATGTCAAGAAATTATCATAATGCAAAACATTTAATTTAACAATTACACACTCTTAGACCCATACATGTGCTGTTACTTAAGCAAGTAATTCAATTCAATTAGAAATTTGTTCCAACATTGTATTGGATATCTCGGCAGTTAGACCCATTTAAAAGACATGTCCCATTTCAAGGGAGTCGGAGTATCTTTGCAAAGTGTTTGCTACTGATTCTTCTACGGAAATGCCTAAAAATTGTTGACCACTGTAAAATTATCAATTGAGAAAAAATTGTATTATTATTACTTATTATTTTTATTATTATGTATTCGACGTCGCCTGGGCCTGAGAGGGAAAAAGCGAACTTAATCACTTTAACCCTCTGGTCTTTCCTCCCTATATATTACTGATTGGAAAGTGCAATAACTGAATCACGGATGAAAAGAGAAATAAATTTTTGGTAATATAGGAAGTAGATCTAGATGTCTGCGGGGTAATCATCCGGCATGTCTGGGCAATGGCTGAACTGGTTAATTGTCCCCAAATCACCTTAACCTACCCATATGGTGTTATCTGCCTTGTCACTGGTGACGATGTATGTACACTGAAGACTACTGTCATAATAATCAGGGAAGCCTGGAGAGTAGAAAACACCATGATCCTCTGTGTAGGTATAGTAACATGGACCGTGTGCGGGAGTCGGAACAGGCTCTGATAGAAAATTAGAATGGAAAAAATTAGGTAAAATAATATAATTATACAATAAAATAAATATTTCGTTCTTGTATAACGCATATAACATTATGATATAACGGCCCCATATATATGCGTTTCCAAAGAACTTTGGATTGTCCTCGGCTTTAGCTCCGGTAACCGTTACCAGCGCACAGTGAATTTCAAGGAATAATCCTTCAGGGTGCCCATTTACCTCACTGGGATCGAGTGTGGCAGATTAATGCCTTACCAAAGGACACAAGTGCTGCGGCAGAGATTCGAACCCCGTACCTTAAGGTTCACAGTCCGTGGACTTATCCACTAGACCACAACATCTCTGCGATGTATGTACATGAACACAAGGAAATTGGTAGTGAAAAAGTAGCAATTCGTCTTTGAAGACTAGTTTTGGAGGTGCTTTTTACATCTAAAATATTATGACATAAAACCAGTCAAATCTTCTCGGCAGCAAGTAAACATAAAAGTGAACACCAAGTGAAAATTAGGTTTGCATTTGAAGGTCACCTTACTCCAATCAAACCTACCTGTCTAGATAAAAGTTGAATGAAAGGGGTGTTGTTAGAGAGGAGAGTCACCTCCCCCTCCCCTTGAAAGTTTATTTCGGGAATTATCAGACTGTTCCGTAGTCGAGTGGTTTAAACAAATTACTTGAGATGCGAAGGTCGGGGGTTCGATCTCCGGCACGGCACTTATGTCCTTCAGCAAGGCGTTTTATCTACATTGCTTCTCTCCACCCAGTTGTTAAATGGGTACCCGGTAGGATGCGAAGGTAAATGTAATTTGATTAGCATGTGCGCACCCGTAAGAAGGCAACTGGCTATTGGACGCTATATAAATCCAGAATATTATTACATGTCTTCCTGTATCATTAAATATGACAGTTTTTAAGATAAGTCGGCATGTAAATAAAACTGAGGATCCCTCTTCTTTCTTTTTTTTTGTAGGTAAAGTTTAAAAATATGAGAACATCTTCCCCCCCCCCCCTATATTGGCATTTGTCGGCAAATCTGTGAGTTTGGACTGACATCCCCCTCCGATTCAAATGATATAGCTACGCCCCCATAGGCGCCGGAAGTGGGGGGGGGACAGGGGGCGGTCGCCCCCCCCCCCAAACGAAAAAGTGGGGGGCAAAATGCATTTTCGCCCCCCCCCCAAAAAAAAGCCCCCCCCCCCCCCATAAAAAAAAAAAAAAAATCAGTAGTAAAGGAGTAAAAATCGTGTGTATATTAAAAGCTTGATTGCTTTATTACGTAATTGTAAGCCTTTGTATTCATTTTTCGTATTCATGGAGATCACTGAAGACAGATAAAGCATTCAAACTTTAAACTTTAATGTAGTGGAGGTTTTGTATTAGACGCAAGGTTGCCAGAGTTGGCAGAATTTTGACCGCTTTAGCATAATTTGACAAAATTTAGCAGAATTTTAGCATAATTCTGGTGTTTTTTTTTTTTTTGCTTGTCAGAGAATTTTCCAGTTAAAATACACCCCAAAAATGCTGATAACCTTTTTTTTTTTTTTTTTTTTTTTTTTTGCTTGCTTGTCAGAGAATTTTCGAATAAAAATACACTCCAAAAATGCTTGTCTTGTCAGAGAATTTTTGAGTAAAATTTTGATTTAGCAGTAGGATCTGTATTGTTGTGAGAGGGTGGGAAAGCGTGTGTGTTTTTTTAGGGGTGAGAAGACATGAGCCCTTGAAAGGTGAGCCCCCTTGAATGTTTGCCCCCCCCCCCAATCCCAAACTGCTTCCGGCGCGCCTGTACGCCCCTACCCCTGAACAGAGATCATGCTTTTTGAGGCTTGTGGGTTATTCCAGTCAGAGTCATAAGCTGATAGAAATTAGGGACTAAATTGAGAATTTTGTATTACTATTTTAGCTTATGGAAAAAGAAAGTGATGTACTTTTTTTAAAATGATCCAGTAGTGAACTCACCGACATAATCTAAGGGTACATCGGTGATCTCCGCCCTAAACCCGGTCTTCTGAATAGACGAGTCCGTGTGGAATACGACATAGAGCTCGTTGCCCGTAGTGATGGTGACCGGAGGGTTCTGTGGGCCGCAGAACCTTCCCAAGCTAGGGTCGGTGTCCGAGCCTCCATCATAGATGGCAAGGTAATCAAAGTTGCATATGTTGAGGTCGTTGGGATTCTCGAGCGTGAAGGAGGTGAAGAATATTCTGACCCGTCGGTCTAAAGGGGGTTGAATATTAGGGTTGAGATTAATTAATATTATAATGACGGAGGTGCAGATACACCACTAAAACACACAAAAGCTGTATATGGTGTCAGAAAGGGACGTCGCTAGAGGGGGTGTACATGTGTACGGGTGTACTCCCCTCCTCCCCCTCCCATCCCCACTAAAATGTTCTGTAAGCGAATTCGACATTTTTATACATAGGCTGTCAGCAAATCTGAAAAAAAAAATGTGTGAACATCTGTAGGCAAATTTTGAAACCGGACAACCCATTTTTTTAATTGTCGGCAAATTAGAAAATTTGAGGACTTTTTTCGTTGTTGTTGCTTGTTGGAAAATGTTTATCCACTTGTCGGCAAATTTGGTCCAAATCTCCCCGTTCAAAATGGTCTAGCAACGACCCTGGTCATGCTAGTAGCAAACCTATGAACATACCTCCGGGAGCAACCATATGGTAGACACAGTCGAGGTTCTGCGGGTAGACATCGGGGAAGTACGGCGATGAGATCACATACAGCTGACCATCGTTACTGAGTTGAACCTCGCCCTCGGAGCACGGGTTGGCGTAGTCGATCACGAGAGCAACGACCACCAGCATCCACGAGACGAATAGCGACAACGATATGCTTGTCGAGTTCATTCTATGGAGAGAACAAATGAGTGGTGTTTATTTCCATCTGGTGAGCTAAGATTCCACTAGCAAAATTTGGATTTAACATACAATTGGTACGGTCGTTTACAAGTTAACCTGACTTTTAATGTGATATTTTTAACCCAGTGTTGATAGTTCAGCACTTAGCTAGATGGGGTTGTGGGGGTGCCACCCCCCCCCCCCCACACACACACACACACACACTCAAAATTGCTGTCGGCAAATGCGTCATCTCTGTCGGCAAAAAAAAGGAGGGGGATAAAGGGAGAGGGAAAAGGAAAGAGAAAATGAAAAAGAGAAGAGAGAAAGGAGAAGGAGAAAAGAGAAAGGAGAAGGAAAAAAAGAAAAGAAAAAACGAAAAGGGAAAGGAAAGGAAAACAAACCAGGAAGAAAAGAAGGAAAGGAAAAGAGAAGGAAAGAAAAAGAATTAAAAACTGGCCATTTTGTTCTCGCTGGCTTCGCTGGAAAAAAAAAATGGAAAGTTAATGTTCTGGCAGAAGGCGTCCCCTTCGGCAATGGGGGGGGGGGGGGGTTCGACTACCATTTTGGTTTTAGATTAGGTTTAGGGTTAGGGTTAAGGTAAGGTAGCATAATCAATTGTTGTGTTGGATCTAGGGCTGAAGTTAAAAACTCGAATAGAATTAGGTTGGAAATTGACGTCGGAGCAAATGTCGATGGTGCATAAAGTTTACACTTAAATTCCGTTTTCAAAAGTATGGAAAGGTGAAAGCGATTGATATATATATATATATATATTCATCATCATCATCATCATCACAAGCAAAGCCCAAACAAGACTTGATGACACGCACTTTAACTGCCTCTGGTCAAATCCTTGGTCTAAAACAGTTAACTTCATTAGGTCCACGCTTGAACATTTCCAGACGATCTCCGTAAATAGACAATTTGGGTGATTTAGAAATGTCTTGCATACTGTCAGAAGAATCCCGAGTCCAAAGAGAGTGATTGGTTTTCACCACTGTCTGTTTTTAAAAGTCGATGCTTCGTTTGAACTTTCACATAGCCATGAGCTACATCAGACGGATACCTAACAGAATAAAGAATACAAAGCTTACCGACAAGATGGTCAAACGGGAGGGTCCTATTTGTCATTAAAATTATAAAAGGCGAAATCTGAAAACATCAACAGGCACAAAAACCCGTCATTCGAAAGTTTGGAGCACCTCGAACAAAACCGGTGTTGCCAGTCGTATGACAAACATCATTCATGTACCAGCAAGACGTGCCTTAATGGAGTGACTTGAAAGGACTCGGCCGCGGGGCCCTGTCCGTCCAACAATGGCCGGTCAATGCATCTGCCTGGCCACATCCATGCCGGGACATCAACACGGCGATTTATCAAACTATTGAAGTAGAATAGAACATCAGTCAATGGGCAGGAGTGAGGGAAGGAGAAAGGTAGAGAATAAAAGAAGCACTGGTTTCGTTTTTACGGTGCCACAAAAGAAGACTGTGTAGTTTTTCTCGTCCTGAATAGACGCGGAGAGGCACTTTAGAATTTAGAGTGCCATACGGCGCTATTGAATTCTTATCAACACTTTTCATTAACACCCCGCAATTTACAGAAACAGAATTTGCAAGGTGTGATGATTGATGTGTAACACATTGGCAAAGAAACGTTTACATTCTATAAATAAACGCGGTGATAAATGTAGCTGTTTTCACTAAAAGACAACAACTTTGGGTGGCAAGGATTTTGGTAGCTGTGCAATTCCTCACTAGTAGTAATTACTCAGCATTTTTTTTTTTTTTTGGGGGGGGGGAGGCCTACAAGTTACATCACTTAGAAAAGTTCTAAGCTCCAATTGACCAATGTACATTTTCAAAGATCAGGTGAAATACTTGTTATTCAAAAATGGTATCCTCTTGCCAGTAAATGGCAGCAAGAAGACGGTAACCATGGCAACGCATATAATACATCAGAAACTTCTGGTAATAGATTTTCTCCTCTTTAACTTCAAAAGAACATTCTTCTGAATCTCTTTCATTTCAGACAAAGAAGTTATTATCAATGGAACTTTTAAAAGATCAGGTAATCTTGATATAAAAAATTCGTAACCTCTTGCCTGCAAATGGCATCAAGAATGTGGTAACAGACCTTTACAGACAGATATTCCTTTTTAACTTCAAAAGGAGATTCTTCTGAATCTCCATATCGTCGGACAATGAAGTTATTTCAGACAACGAAGTTATTGGTAGATTGTGGTCTGTCCCCTGTAATGGAGACACTTGTTTCACAATAGGCCTAGTTTGAGATAAGTTTAATGCCCGGATTTTTAAATTTTTGTCTGTTTTCCTTGTGGACTTGCCTACCTGGAATGGTAAATCAAAGATTTTATTAAGTCGATGACTTCAGGTAACATTAGAACTATAGAAGAGTCGCTGTCCGGATCACCATCCCATTGGTTTATTCATTTTAACGAATAGACAGGAATAACAAGAGATATTCTAGAGATTCGACCTCCCTCCCTGTTTTTTCGACGATTGAAATCAACTCCTATTTTCAGTCTTTTATCTCTGTTTGTATTCATGGAATCACGTTTCTATCTTCCAAAGAGCTGGTCCTTATCTCGGCTATTCATAATATCGCACAATAGTGTCATAAAGTAAACTAGTAGTGGCGTCGGGAGAAACATGGGCAAGCCAGGAGGTTGTATTTGTTTCGTTCATTGATCAGTACCTATATAATGAGCGGCGCCGCCAGAATGTTGGATGGGTAGAGTTGTCGGACCAACGTTGCCCCCCCCAAAAAAAAAAAAAAAAACAAACAAACAAACAAACAAACAAAAACAAACAAACAAACAAACAAAAAAAAAACGAAACAAACAAAACAAAACAACAACAAAAACAATTTGCCAAAAATGCCAACAAGTTTTCAAATTTGGCGACAACTATACAGAAGAATGTCCTTAGAATGTTAAATATGCCGAAATGAGTTTCAAAACACCCACAACAAGCAAAATATAAAAGAGGTCATCAGTCATCCATTTTTGTAGAGGGAAGTCAGTCCCCATCCCCTCCCCCACCCCGCACCAATGATCATAATTACTTCTCTCTCCTGAAAAAAAAATTAAGGAGCTTATACTGCTGGGAATTTTTTGAAAATACATTTGTATCTATTAAAAGTTATTTTCTATATTAAAGGCAAAGATAGCCAGCTCTGCAGACAGATGCAGTAGTCATTACGAAATAGACAAATTACACGATACTTTACAAATCATTACCCCTGTAAAAAAATCCATCTGAGGCAGTAGTGACCTGTATGTTACCAGCATACTGATTCAATTAGAAAATGTTATGAAATATAATTATCTTAGTTTAAAATCTATATATCAATCGCGCTATATTTAAAAAGAAAGATCAAGACATTCAGCCTTGATCTATTTGTATATATTTCCTTTGTCAGCGCGGAAAAAGGTGCGTTCAAATGAATTTGCTATACAACTTCTATTCCTACCAAAAACAATACGTGGTTCATTGTAGCTGTTTATGGTATTAATATTAATCAGACCATTAAAGTGTTATCCAAATCTAAAGCTTACATCTGCAAGATCTGAATTTCTACGTATAAGGTCTGTTCACTAACCATATAACATTTTATGACATCTGTACCTTTTTTTTATGCCTGATGAAGCTCCTATAAACGTAGAGTATTACATGCATCACGGTGCAGAATAACATGTTACATATCACATGTCTCGGTTAATATTCGTTATCCGTATATAATAGTAATAGGATCAGTGACTTATCGGGGTGTGAAACTTCATGCCTTCTTCTTTTCAAATTTGTCAGCTGCATCTTTCGGCTTCGAGTATGGAATTCCCCCCCCCCCCTTTTTTTTTTTGTTATAAACTTATATTTCGCTGCATGTCAGGGAGAAATCTACATAGATAGTATAGAAATTATGAAAAGCATTACGTGACTACTCTATTCTTTTCTCTTTTTTTTTCTTTTTTTTTTTTCTTTTTTTTTTTTGGTTACCAGTGGGAAGGTGGTGCATTGCACTGCTGGCCCACCACCAAGAGGGAGTATTGTTCATAACGGGCCGAAACTCCCAGTGACTGGTGGAAGAACAACTGATGATTCCCCTGGTAATGCATGAGTTTTACCATCTTCTCGTGTTTATTTAACTTCTGCTGCTCGCTGAAACATAATTCATTGCCTTGCTATATACCAAGACGGTACTTTTTTCACTTGTATAATTTTCTGTTAAAATTACACAATTATCATGTCCATTTCCCCCTTCTGATATACCATTCTTACTCCCCCCCCCCCCCCATCTATCTCTGTCTCTGTCTCTGTCTCTGTCTCTGTCTCTCTCTCTGTCTGTCTGTCTCTCTCTCTCTCTCTCTCTCTCTCTCTCTCTCTATATATATATATATATATATATCTCTCTCTCTCTCTCTCTCTCTCTCTCTCTCTCTCTCTCTCTCTCTCTCTCTCTATATATATATATATATATATATATATATATATATATCCTTCTCTCCCTCCTGACGTTGTCGCAACTCGCAATAGAGCGCGAACTGGGTAAATCCGTAATTATTATTGTCGGCAAATTTTGTTCTCTCCCTTCTTTTAAGAACCCTCTAAACTTTACTTCATCTACCCCTTCTCTTTCTAATCCATTTTCTCTCCTTCTTCACATTGTTATCATTCACTCCCTTTCCATCGCCCTACAACTGCTTCTCCATTATGTATCCTTTCTTTTTGTCTTCCTCTTCACCTTCCTCTCTCCCTCTCTCTCTCTCTCTCTCTCTCTCTCTTTCTCTCCCTGTCTATTTTAATTTCTCACTCTTACTCTCTCCCCTCTATCACCCTCATCTCTCTATCGTTATCTCTCACACCCTCTCTTCCTTCCCCTCTCTCTCTCTCTCTCTCTATCTCTCTCTCTCTCTATCTCTCTATCTCTCTCTTTCTCTCTCTATCTCTGTCTACCCCAACAATTCATTGTATACTTTAATTTCCTATTCTATATCTTCTCTTCCAAATAGACCACAATCCCTCATAATAATCATATACCCTTGAGATGTCGGCACTACAAAGCAAACCCACTTATAACAGGCTGCTTAATGACGATTAATGATAGGGGCATGGTCATCTAAAAATTACCCCAGCCAAACCCCTATTTAGATACCCCCAAAACTCATAGTGTCCGCTTACATAATCAAGGACATTTTATATGAAGCAGTGTATGGAGTCTATTCACAAATAGATTGGAAACTGGTGTATAAGGACCCATGGTGAATATGTATCATTCAATTGTAAGGATCATGCGATCGGTATACAGCTTTTGAAGAAAAAAAAGGTAAAATGATATCGCCGACCTGGAAACTCATTTGAAATAATCTTTAATTGTCTGATAATTACACCTAATTGATACTGATTAGTGGTATGATGAATATCAATACACAACCAGTGAACCTCTCAACACTGTGGTCAATTCATATTAGATCAAATTAAGAAGAATCTTTCTCCTTTGATGTCATTTCATGTGAACAAAATTTTACTGCCGCCGTTTCTAAAAGACTGGATGACTGCTCGTCACTCAAAGTTCTTCATTTGAATATGTGGCGGAAGATTGTAAACAAGATCGTGAAGATGGAAACGGTATTTGAAAATCCGCTTTCGTCATACCTGGAATACTGATTTATGTTTTCTTCTTATATTCATTTTCTACTAATGTTGCAATACTGTCTTCTAACGATTATGCATATGTTAGTTAGGTTAGTTTAATTGAAATCATTATTATACAGGTACATGTACAAAGTATATGTCCAGTAAATGATAAAAAAAAATAAATATCGTGTGCATCGTGTTGCATTTTTCTTTTTCAATAATTGCCAACATTAGTAATTGCATTGATTGCAATATCATTATTATCCACTATCTGTATATAATTATATTTATGTATCATGCATGTAAACAAAACAAATTCCATTTATTGTTCACGGATGATAAAATAAGGAATGAGGTTGAAATTCAACTTATTGTTGAATCAGTTATATGTTCAAACATGTTAAAAGTAACATGAAGTTCTGGCAGCGAAAATGAGATAGTAATGAAACGAAATGAATATGATCTCATACCGTTCTTCTATCCAACATAAGCTTTACAATCCGTCAAAAAATTCTAATGAAATTTAGCATAAAATACTGTAAACTGTAAACGTAGGATACCGCTCAAGTCTGTCTACGCCGGTCACTTAGAGTTTGGTAAAACTTCTTTACATGTATACTGCCGCATGTAAATTCGGTCACCCTCAATCATGCAACGCCCCTGGAAGTTAGTAACATTCTTTACTGCACAATAATTCTTCTTTAATTTATACATAAAAATAAAATAATCAATATGGACACGATCGCTGCTGAATAATGTATTGATAAGCCTACAATGTGATTATTTCGCTTCCGTTTTCAAATCTGATTTACGGAAACGTCTCCCGTCTAATCAACTGATAATTCTGGAGGCAAATAATGTCCTTTTCGGCAAAGCATTTAAAGCAGTTACAGCTCATTACCTATTGGAAAACATCAACTTACGGATACCGACATGATTTTTTATTCATTTAGAAGAATGTTAAGCACTTAATGGACTTATAATCTTGTTCGAGCTAAGAAAATGAACGCAAATCCCATAACACTTCATTGTATAGCTTTTGTTGGTCTTAATACATATATATCCGGAGAAAAAGCATCGCAGTATTATAAAGAACATGAAGCATTTAACATCTTAACGCCTTTGAATCACATAAAAGTTAAAGTAAGCCGAAAAATTTAATCGTGAAACACTTCTGTGGGCCTAGTCTAAATTTTTTGTCCCCCTTTTTTTTTTTAAATCCTGGATCCGCCACTGTATTGAAGTACAGTTTACAAGTCATATTCCTGAAAAACGCATTAAAAAATCACATAAAGTAAGAAAAAAAGCTTGGTAGAGATTCTAAATATACAGACTGAGAGGTCACACCCTCCCCTTCTCAATTTCTCTCTCTCTCTCTCTCTCTCTCTCTCTCTCTCTCTCTCTCCCTCTCTATCTCTATCTCTCTCACACTCTCTCTCCCTTTCCCTTTCTTTTTTTTTTTTTTTTTTTTTTGTTCCGAATGTGTATCTATGTCTTATAAGGCCCATTTACACGCAATTTTGTTTAGTTGCCAAGCAACTTCCACCGTAACCATGGTAACATCCCGATGTTTGTCAAATCGCCATGTTTGGATCGTGATGTAAATGGGCCTTTCGATGATACGTGTATAATTATCTGCTCATTTTTAGCAATGGTAATCATTCATGAAAAACCACTAAATTAGCTCCGGTTTTCAGTTAATCCATCTTCAGTCATTTTCGAGAGGGCATAATACGTCAGTCTTGTTGTGAGCAACTTCCGCTGATGACAAAGCCAAGAAGGGACACAATTTGATCTTTTTCAAGCAAATAAGGTTTTGAAGCCACTTCACATAGTCGCTACTTGCAGACTCGCCTCTGGTCTGTTTGTGAAACAGATCATGTTATTTGACCGGTTACTGAAGATGCATATAACGGAACAGTAAACTGAATGTTAAGAATGCAATGTGACTAAGTTTTTCTGGTATAGTGCGGCCTATATCAGTGGCGTAGGCATGGCGTCGAGCCACTGAGGGGGCACTAGTATTTTTGGCCGGGATATGGGGGGGGGGGGGGTGCTGATCTTACACGATGTGTGAGGGGCGGATGATAGAGGTGACGTATCATCTTCTTTTCGCGTTACCTTCCTTTCTCCTCCTTTCTTCCTCTCTCTTTCTCTTGTATTTCCCCTTTCTACACCTATTTTCGAAATTCGATTGGGGGCACGTATCCCTGCGCCCCATTTTCTACGCCACTGGCCTATACAATAGGGGAACAAGAAGTAGGCGTGGTCCTGTATGTTTGTTTTAGATGTGGTAGCACATTTTGTGGCAAACATTTGCTTAATGCTCATACCTATAGGTATAGTGGTTCATTCATTTGACTTTCAGTCAAGAAGGTTAGGGTTCGAATCTTTGCCCGCGATGTGTACGTCCTTAAAAAATGGCATTTTATCCAGTTTCCTCGAGCCAGGTTTTGCAAGTGGGTACCCGGCACAATATAATTCTTGTAAAAACGTATATATGAAACTCCACTCTAAAATGACCCAGTAATGTTTTGATAACTGAATCTCATGGCTAATGTATACTACTTTTCTTCTTTATTATTTATTATTTATAGACAGAGTTATAGGGGTGATTCGTAGTATAACCTTTGATCAGTTATGCCCAAAAGAACCTCTTGTTTTATGCCTATTTTGAGTTAGGCGATGATTCGGGAAGATATCATCTTATTTTGTTATGTTGCTTTTCTCAAGTCTTTATCACTCCGCAAAATGGAGTGATAAAGACTTAAAAGACGAGTAACAGAGAGGGATGGACTAGGACTAGAACTCTGCATGGAATTCGGCTGCAACTGGCCCATTCAACGGATAAATGTGCTGACTGCAGCTAGTAATTATGGGGTCGGTTGAAAGGAGATTATGCTGCTAAAATGCAAAACTCAATCACGCATGTAGGATTTACAGGCATTTACATTTAGTCCTACCGCCATTTTTATACCCCCTCCTCCCCCCCCCCCCCAAATATCAATGTATCTGCACAATTGGCAGTCGTATCAAAAGGCCGAGTTATATACTTTATAGCCCCTGTCCCTCCTCATGCTTTACTGGCTATGCCAGTGTGGATGTTCAGTATTAATTTTGATGCCAGATGTAAGTTTAAACTTCAAATATTAAGACACTTTCATTCATTTTTTTTATTTCTTTTATTTTTTTCTATTTGCTATTTTACCAATAACAATATAAGAAAACACATTTATTAAGCTATGACTAAAGCCCACCGCACACTATACGATCAGTCTGCGGTCCGAGTTCTGGAGAAAATTTGATAGCATTTGATAAAAACATGTAAACACATAAAATATTTTTGATTGAGGTTCTGAATAGTCATATAGATAATAAAATCGAAAATACGGCCTATTGCGAGCTTTCTGGTGGGAGAAAAAGCCAAATCGGCTCCGAGTCGTACCCTTATTCCGGGTATAAGGCTGACAGAGCACCCAAACCCTATGTTTAATATTCATATTATTGTTCAGAACCTGAATCAGGTAGATTTAATTTTATATAAAAATTCCCACATTTAATGCTATTGCGATCTATTTAATCGTATAGTGCGCTAAAGTTAAACTTATTTTCGTTCTCCGCCTATATAGTGCGCTGTTATACCTGATAATTTTACAACCCATGATAAATTATCAAATGTGAAGACGCTAAAGGGTATGGATCATTCACCCGTGCATTATATCATCAGAGCAGTTTAGTGAATGAATGCTACCGAGTTTATTATTCTGATGTTGCGCAAGGTTTTTACAATTATCATAAACACCCCTATTTTGAGCTAAACGGTTCAACCTTCGCCTTTCTAATAGAAGCATATTAGATACTCGAGCCGACTACCGAATTAAAACCAGAACCTTCTCAGAAGCTTAGAAGTAGAAGGAAGGGATATCGAATAAATTGTTGTCGGAGAGATTACAGATTTATTCGGAATTACATTAAAGAAAAAGAAGCGGAATATACCCGCACTCCTAATTGAATTTGAGGTAATTATGTTCCGATCCGTACTCTATCACGGTATGTTTTCAGTGCAAAGTAGTTTTAACCGCAAGTCAATGCAACTTCTTACAAAATGTTCCATTGAATTCATGTTCAGGAAAGAAAAAAAATAACGAAGATATGAAGAGATCGGTTTCTATGTCATGTATGTCTGAATGTTACAACACACTTTATGGGCTTCATCAATATACTTTGGAAATTAGACATCCTCATTTATCAAAGTTGGTAATTAGAGATGCCTGGAGATATATGATTTTTTTTTTGTCCTGCTGGTTTACCCACCTAGAATATAATGAAATAAGGAATGGATATGTTACCATTTCCTGAAAAAACATAAGCATATGGTGATGGGAGACCACGAAAAAAAAAGGGGAAAAAAAGCAGAAATGGCTAATGAAAATGTGGTTCCTGAAGCTTCATATAAAAATATGAGGACTACTGGTACTTCAATTACATTTAAGCATATGCTAACAAACAAGATATTATATCCTAAAGCAATGAACTATAATATCTACAAGGCTTTGGAACTGTATGTATTGGAACGAAGTGCATGTACACATACGAACGAAACAAAAATAAATGGCTAAAAATTTAGGTATAAATATAATATCTATAAAACTACAAGATAGGACTATATTCGCAAGAACTGAATAAAAACTACATTATGATGTTGAAGAACTAAGTATTTCCTATATTCTTTCATTCAGTAATATTTTCAGCTATTCATTTAAAGTTCATATATTTCAAATATGGCAAAATTTTGTTTGTTCTTCTGCATTCTTAAATTACTCTTTAAATTATGATTTAAGATTTAAATTTATGTATTAATTTTATTTCATTTATTTATTATTTTCCCTTTCTTTTTTTTTTTTTTTTTTTTGGGGGGGGGGTTCTATCACGAGATATGCATCCTTTGTGTCTGGGACATCAAGATAGCCAATAATTAGAAGCAAACGCCAGGGAAATTGTAGGTAATTATACAATTTTCCCTCAAGCGCAACGAAGAGCAACGCTCAAAGAAAACAAAGAAATAATTGCAAAAAGAGGAAAAATTCTCCTTTAAAACTGACACTAAAGGAAATCTTTTAATCTGGAACTTCCACCGAAAGAGTTTTTCAAGCAGAAACAAAAAGAAAATCTATGCACATTTCAACTTCTTTTATGCTGAAGTTAAAGAAATGTGAAATGGTATACCTTGAAAATCCTTTGAAAGTGTCAACCATTTTAACCGACCAGCTTACGTCACTTTATGCATAATTTGTGAAATATCATTCCCGATTATTTATAATTTTTTCTTATTTTAACTAAAATAATGTCACTAACTTTCGATAAAAAAGAATCAGTTCTATTTAAATGTGGTGACAATTGGTATAAAAAATCATAATGTCAAGAAAAAATAACCATAAAACTGTATTCAATAATATGGAATGAAACTGGATTAAATAGTAAAAGGATACCACTATTTAATTACTATTCATTCATTAAATTTCATTGTACAGTGTACTTTCTATGCCATTATACCAAATAGTATCGCAGGTTAAAATATCAGTAACAGTAGAAGCAGCAGCATCAGCAGCAGTAGTAGTAGCAGCACCAGCACCAGCAGCAAGAGTAATAGTTTCAGTAGTAGGCTAATATAATAGTAGTATATAGAAGACAGTATAGAAGTTAAGTTTTAATTTGATTTGATTTGATTTATTTATTCTCCACTCACGGGTTGGATTGCCCTTGTCAGCTATAGCTGTTGTACTTGTAGTAAATATAAAAAGTCGTGACCGAGCAAATTCTGATGTGAAGTGCAGAGGCGGTGGTATTCGTAACAACATAGAAGCAGATGCAAATGTTACTCTATCATCAGAGCAGAACTATCATCACTGCTGCCAACTGTCTCCGCCCCCAAAATATGCACAAATTAAAATCATCTCTTATATCCCTTGATGACAATAATGGTAAATATGACCTTCACTTTGAAACAACTTTTTTTTTCCTAATGATAAATCACTTTAGGCGCGTGGATGTAATCTTCTTGCACCTCGGTTCCAAAACAAAAACTCTGAAGATCTTACCCTCTGAGCTTCTTTACAAATCCGAACGAAGATTACTCCCGATGGGAACACTTTGACAAATACTACAGAACATCATCCAAATCTATCTTCGAAAAACTGCAGATCATTCTCTTCTAAATTTGGGCAAAAACTCCTCCTGCCGGGTGAAAATGAGATCCCACGGAGAAGCGGACTGGTACCGGGTGGTGTTTTCGCATAAGAACGTCTTGATGAATTTAGAGACAGTTATAGTAGTATGCATTCACTCACGCAAATATGAAAAGAGTGGTCTCCTTTTGTATGTTTTTGGGCTCTCTTTTGGGGGTACCCAAGGGCCTTTGTTATGACTGATCGATCTAGGAGTCAAACAATACGCGAACAAGAGGAGGGGGCAAACACATCATCAGCGTTAGCAGCCGATAATACGGGCAGGGGGCGAAAATAGAATCCGTTTTGAAACGCAGTGCGTGCGTGC
Organism: Heliocidaris tuberculata; assembly: GCA_025618425.1. NCBI lineage: Eukaryota > Metazoa > Echinodermata > Echinoidea > Camarodonta > Echinometridae > Heliocidaris > Heliocidaris tuberculata. Next base: position 20,766,063 of record CM046845.1, on the reverse strand, counting down.
ATTTTTTTTTTCTAGTCCGCAATACCCCGATCACACCAAGGAGACCGACATCAGACCGACATCAGACCGACAACAGACCGAAGAAAAATTACATTACCCCGAATGGGCAAGAATCGATCATTTTGGAAATAATGTGTAGTCAGTTATGGCGGTGTGACCGAGGTATAAGCATAGTTCTCATCCTGTCTTTTCGATCAGGGCGTGTATACGCTCGCCAAGTAAATACTTGGGCCTGTATCTGAAAAGAATTTGTAAAATCAATAAATTGTTTTCATTGATTGCAACAAGAGCATTCCGGTGAAATCATATAAGGAACAATCTCGCGATGACTAAATAACTTAGGCGTTCACAGTCTAAAGTATCTTTATAGTCTTTCATGTCTTTAGTTCAGTGTAGACAGGGGCGGCGCTACAGGGGGGCAACCGCCCCCCCCCCCTATGATTTTTCAAGTAGTGAAAAAAGAAAAAAAAAAAAAGAAAAAAGAAGAAAAGGAGGAAGAAAAGGGAAAAAAAGGGAAGATAGAATAAAGAGGAGTATTAAAAAGAGAGGTCTTAAACATATAACTCTATATTACCCTGTTATTTAATGGAGAAAAAATATGACGTCATCTTTAGGTCATGTTGCCCCTCCTATCAAAATACCCTGGCGCCGCCCCTGAGTGTAGAGATTCTTCAGTTTGATAAAAAAAAAAAAAAAAAAGGTGACGCGAGAGCATTTTTAGGGGCACAAGACAAGTGTCAAAATCCCTGTCGAGAAACAAAAATATAAAGAAGAAAAAACGGTTCTCACATTTTCCGAAGCATATCATTACATCTATTTTTTATGAGGAGGTCACGTTTAGCACATCATAGCCCCCCCCCCCCCCGACGCTCTAATTGTTTATGTTTTGCTAAGTTATTGAAAGAAAATTACGAACGAAATTATTAAATGTTATCCTTCTGAAATTCTTATCACTATCGTACAAACGATAATATTTCTGTGCGTTCACTTTTACTCTTTTTGTTGCTACGTTTGGCCAGAATTCTTCACTTACAACAGAACAAATTTTTAAAAACGGTTATCGTAGCTATTAAAATGATTTCTACATTAAATATGAAGACCTTGTCTTTGCAAAATGATAATTTTGTGAAACCTTAATCTAACTTCAGGCACTTTAGATATCATACAACGGCTGATAAAAGGGAATCCCAGTGCGCGGCATTTCTTAAGATCTCCAAACTAGGGAATTAAAAAAAGTATTGGGGGGGGGGGGGAGGAGTAATTCTCTTTTATACGAGCTGTGTCCGTCTGCTTCTTATACTTCTTCAAAATCTCATGACGGGGCTAGGTGGTTTTGAAAGCCTTACATTGTCCCGAGGTGACAGAATGCCCCGGGTTTGAGCAAAGGATTTCAATAAGCCCCGCTCTCTACATATAACGTTCAAAGAAATATTCCCCACTGCCGCAAAAAATAATCCATGCACTGATACAGAGTCGGTCTGTATTGTGCGGGTTCTCTTTAAAGAGCGTATTAAACCCGTTGTAGGATACACAAAGAGGGGCTAAAGAGCTTTTAATCGCAGACTATGTGAACGTCCCACTATCAATAAAATCACCGTCTTTTTGAAGTGTTTGAGATCTCTTGACTCGCGTTCCTATTCACTCGACGACCCAAACATACAATTTACAATTTCTTTTTTTAGTTTCCTTTTCCTTTGATTCCTTTTGACGCGAGGTCAAGCCGGGAGGCCATTTCGCAGCCAAGAAACACACCCATACTAGTTACATTTAAGTGGGATTAACGGTTACTTAAAGAGAAGTTTATTATAGTCTCACGTCAGAGGTAGACGGAGTTAATCAAACATTGTTATCATCATTTTCGTTGATTGATTCATTTTAACGACTGTGTTAATTATTAACTATGGTCTTGCAGGTACATTTACTTGGATCTATACGAATTCAAATCCTATCCGAGGGACTAGTCAAGAACTAGTTTAGCTTGCTTGAGCTTGCTTTGACGCACTGGCAAACTGGCGTGGACTCAAACTCGGAACACACCGTTTTTAATGACATCGCTCTCCCCGAGAGCCAAATTAAAAGTATTAAACTCCAACAAAAAACTTCGACCGAAATCTTCAACGGCCATCTAGAGATTTTCCAAGATTTTTCAATAAACTAGACAAAACTAAACGGACAAAAAAAAATAGGTAAAGAATGGTCCATCATGGCCCTGTCATCTGTCATCTGAGATCAAAAATATTGGTATATTTTTTTGAATGAAAACAATGACCTATTCAAAAGGAGCAGAAAGCTCTTGTATTTTGTTGTGAACTTGATATTATTGTATACTTTACATGATTAAACGCAACATAAACAAAATAAATAATTACCAATCGAGATATCCAGCATACATTATCTCCATTTCGTTCCGGAAAGATGGGGGCTGTTGTTTTTCTTTTTCAAGCTCACTGAACACTCAAGTTTAAACTGCGATATCATTTAGAAGAACATCAGAAATAACATTATTTTCATGTAAAATCTTCCGGATTCGTGATTGTCATTAGAAAAGAAAATTTGACTTTTTGGTGGGTTTTGGCCCGAGTAGGGTAATAGGTAAAGTCTTGTTCGCAGCCGGTCGGGGGTGGGGGGGGGGGGGTTCTTACGTGAAAGGCACACAACACTTTTACTGTTCATATAACTATAATTTTTCAGCTAAAATGATATTGCAATTTCCCCCCCCCCCCCAAAAAAAAAAAAAAAAAAAAAAAAAAAATCGGATTGTATAGTTTTCCCGTTGGGCTTGATGCTTTCTCAATGGACTAAAACCTTGTCAAGAAACTATTATGAAACTACAAACTCAAAATGTTACCAAATCCTCAACAGCACGCATTTGCACCTCAGGCTATAATAATTCACTGCCCTAATTAGGACGATTTTAGTACGATTTAAAGTAATTCATAACACATAAACACTCATAATACCCAACATTATATTTTTAAAAGGGAATCACTATGACGTAATGAGATTGACACCAGCAGGGGTAATTATCAGAGGAAAACAGGATGGGGAAATAGGTCTTCACCAGGGTTCTACGTAATTGCTTCCATTCAGGCCCAAAACATTTTTGTTTATTTCACAACGTTAAAATGGAAACCACTGTTTGTTATGTAACACAACCATGCTTGTGACGTCATGAGCACATAAGCATTTTTCTTGAACATTTGTATGTACTCTTCTCGCCGCCAGAATTGGTTTGTTATTACATGATGAGAACATTCGAACAGAGAGCATCAAATTATAGTTATTTAACTTAGATTCTGACCCTAAGTATGATCACCTTAAAACTATAACATTGTGAGTCAGTTATGTACGTAATTATTTCGTAGGCATTTGTGAAAAGATTTGTGTAAGGAGATCATAGAGAGAATTAATAATTTATCTCAGTCAATAGGGCCAGATCCAAGTACATTGTACAACCATTTTTCATCTATTTAATCATGCTGGCTTTCGAAACCCTCTGAAATTTACTACGGAGTGAATGGAACTGTGTACACCGAAGTCAATTTTCGTTCGAAAGAAATATGACATTTTTTTGAAGAAAAAAAAAATCTCTCAGGCAAGATTTCGCTATCGTCTTATCACTCTCTCTCTCTCTCTCTCTCTCTCCCCCTCTCTCTCTCTCTCTCTCTCTCTCTCTGCCCCCCTCTCTCTCTGTCCCTCTCTCTCTGTTCCTCTCTCTCTCTCTCTCTCTCTCCTTTCCTACCTAATTCCCTCACTCCCTTCCTTCACACACTCCCTCCATCTTTTTTTGTATATTCTCCAATTAGCACTTATTTTTCTTTATTTCCTATATTGTTTTCATAACACTTTTCTTAATTTAAAGTGATTTCATCCCACAGTCAACTTAAATCAGAATGATGGTGTGATTTTCTAAGACGGTCAGAGACTTAGACAAAGATGAAGAAAGTAAACCATTGTGTTCCGAAATTTGACATGGGCCCTCTTGCATAAAAAATTGGGTTAATCGCAACTCAAAGTATTGAATGCAAGTCCCAAATACGCGATCCTGATTGGCTGAAAATCAAGTTGCGTTTAATTTTCTGAGTTGCCATTAAACGCAACTTTTTATGCAAGAGGGCCATGATCGTCTAATGATACTGGAGCTGACGAGGGACGAAAATGTTCGACAAAATTGAAGTGCGCCATCACTACCATAAACCAACAATGACTACCATAACAACAGCCTGCCTCTGCTCTCTGTGTCGTTAATTGTTTGGGATTAGCCGCTTTCAGTGTTTCATAAACGCACTTGGGGAAGATGGGGAAAATTACCTTACCTGGGGATAGTACATGCAAATAATTTATGTATAAATGGTCTTATTAACAATGTGTAATTGATGATGATTCAAGTGTTTCATAGGAAGGTTTGCCTGTCAAGCAACATGAAATCGATTCTATACTTTATTATGCACTCTATACTAGAGTAAATCCTTTTTGTACACACACACACACACACACACAGAGCATACATGCATTATAAAACACCAAGTGAAATAGAGCTACCAAGATTAAGCTGGTGACTTTGTGTTCAAGAAAGAAGACATTACACACAACATGAATATTTCAAATACCAGAGTTTAACTTTAAACATATTCAATTCATCTCTTTATTACCACATTCTCCACAATATTTCAATACATAATTACAATAATCCATATCTATTCTTCTTCACGTATGACCATCGGCACTTGAATGACACATGAAAAAGGATGTAATTTCTTTATTGAGTATGCATGTATTGGGACAAAACAACGTTCATGTCACACAGATTTTAGTTCTGCACATGAATACAGTTTCATTTTTCTCCCTCTCACACACGTGATGACCTGTGATTTCAAAATAAATATTATCTTACATGTGGAAGTGTCAGGGTATAGTGGTTCATTCACTTGATTCTCAAAGAGTCGAGGGTTCGAATCCCAGCCTGGATCTAAGGTCCTTTGGCAAGACATTAATCCATGTTTGCCACTCTCCACCCAAGTGTAAATGGGTACCTGATATGCTAGAGCGCTACATTTGGCTGCTAAGCTATGTCTGGGGTAATAATGTTGGAGCGCCAGGAGCATCACGATATGATGGACATAAGCTCCATACAAGAAGCCACCATTATTACTATTATAATTATTATTATTAAATAGAAAGAACTCTAGATATTTATGTCTACTGAACAAAAACCTTCATAACCTTTTTTCATCATCCCAAACTCTGAATCCCACCATACCAAGTGATTTTCAATATAAATAATGGAGCAAAAAAATACTACAAACATCTTTGTGACCTCTTAGAGCAAGAAGATTGTCTGTTTCAAAGTGAGATACAATTTTTGAAAATGTGAAATTCTAAATTATGCGTCCCTCCTGAAAACTCCGATTCAGCAAGCGAATACACAACGTATTTGTAAATATTCTGGAGTAATATGAAGGCATTCATAAATGGGTATCTGGAGTAATATGAAGGCATTCATAAATGGGTAATAATGGTATTTTCATATCTATAATTTTCATTACAATGCAACAAATGATCAAATTTACAACAATCCTTTCTTCATAGAGGACATTTTAGCCCCATTACAGTGGAGCCTTATTATAAAAACTTCCAGGAACCAAGGAAACTACAGTGAAAACTCGCTACAAAGAGCGCCGATATAACAAGATTCCTGATACAACAAGGTAATTTTGCTGCTCACAGGTCTTTGTGTTCTTTTGATTTTTTTACCCTGGGTATAGGGAGATTCCTGATATAACAAGGTAATTTTCATGGTCCCCAAGGTCCTCGTTATAGTGAGTTTCCACTGTACCTTGTGACATTGAAATCTTGTAAAATGGGGGCTTGAAAACATTAGAACGTTAGAAATGGGACCTGTAAAATTATTTTGTAATAAAAGTGTTCTTTTTAATGAGTATTTTCAAACTTCACATAAAGTAAAAGGGTTGAGTGAAATTTACCTCTACGTGATAGGCCAATGAAACAAAGTACATACATATCCATGAAGAGAAAACACCAAGGGGACCTACAGCAAAGAGTCCTATCCAATCCACTACAGTAGTTAATTGGAAATTACTGAAGGAACTAGTCCTCTGTCTTTAATATTGAATCTGTAGTCTTCAAACTACCAGCCTGTTGCTCAAGCTACTGGGCCATTTCACTTACTAGTAACAGGAGAGATGTGTGTTCATATTTCCGAAGAGAATTTTCATATTCCCCTATATTACTGGCATCAAACTTCTCAATGCAGTCGAGTAAAATGAGGCAACATCTTTGGTCATGACATAGACTTCATAATACATGTATAAGTAATTTCCTGCACTTTGGGCATATGAACCTAAGAATACCCTAAAACAGTTGAGTATATAATTGTAGTGTCTGAATCTGCATAGCAGAAATCATCCTCAATTTTCCTAGAAAAACCCTTGTGCTGTGTGATGTCCCATCATATGCAGCGCTTGTTCCTTCTAGGAAATCGGTGGTTAATTAGTTAACAAGTCTGCAGGTCCAAGTATGAAGGCTTAACATGCTAATGTCCTGAACTGTTACCGATATAACAGTATGATGCCTTTATCCATCATGTGCACTTTTGCTTCATCTCTGTGCAATATCACTGCTCCTCTTTTCCTAATCAGTGTCTCAGAGACACTAATAGTCCATGATGACCAGGCAGTCTGTAACATTCAAAGCTGGCCACCGCTTTCAGAAAATACTATGCATTTACATCCAGGTTCTTATCGTCTTTGAGTCCCTTTTTCTTCTCGCTCTCCTCGTTCCATCCTTCAAGTCCCTTGGGAAGACTGGTGTCCTCCTCAAAGCTCCCAGTTCCCTCTACAAACTCTTCATACGTGGTCTTCTCTGCGAACGGCCTCCTGCCCAAGAGTTCCACCATGTCATCCTTGTTGAGGACTTCTCGCTCCAACAGCCTCAGTGCAACCTGGGTGATGAATGAGAAGGTCAAAAGTCATAAGCCAAAGGTCAACATGACAATTATCAACCTCATGAATTATCTTCTAATGGGTTCTAAAAACAGGCATTCTTTTCATCTTACTTGGACAAAAGAGACATTATAAAAAAATTTTAAAAATCTAACCAAAACCTTTTCTCCTTATTCATAGAGTGTTTTAATTCAAAATACAGTAAGAGCACAGATGCAATAAACTATGTGCCCCTAAATCTAGGAAAAATAGGTTACGAATAAACATTTCAGAGTACAATTTGAGTTTCAAATGTTTGTGCCATTGATACAATGTGCACAAAATATTTTTCATCATGCTTATAACGGGCTATTCTTGGTCAAAACTTGTTTCACAACTTTTCTTGTGCAAGATTTCTTGCTACATGTAACTGTGATGATTCCTTCCTTAAATTTGCAATCAATTTATGTAAACCATATTGACATTTACACTTACAAAATTTTGGGAGACATTCATACTCTTTTTACAAAGCAACTGGGGAATTTAGTTGAAACTGAATTGAATTAAACTGTGGTGTACAAATAATGAAATTCTGCTTCATAAGACACACATTAAATGTATCCAAGAAAAGAAATCCAAGGCAACAGAACCTACCTTCTCCACATTATCCTTGTTCTTTGTTAGGAGATCCAGGGTTTCATCATAAGCGACCTTGATGATGTTCCTGACTTCCTCATCAATCATCTGAGCGGTCTGCTCACTGTAGGGCTTCTCTAAGACCATCTCACCCTGCTGGGGCATGTCAAAGGAGACATTGCCCACCTTGTCGCTCATTCCAAACTGAACCACCTATGGGATGGAGGATGAAATGGAGTAAGCACGGAAAGATGGTTGGAAAATGTCACAGGGGTAGAAAGTTGATCACCTACTTTTTACTGTTGTTTTTCTGGGATCATTTCCTACTATGTCAAATGAGGAGATGCCCACAATGGCACTAATGGAATAAGAACCAGATATTTGGTGGGGAGGGTCATCATGATTTCTTCACTTGTTGGGTAAAAGTTGTCCAGAAAAAAATCTGCATCATATTGAATTTGTATGTAAATTGTTGATTTTTTGCATTTTTAGGTATGGAATTAGTACCCCCTTCCCTTTCCACTAAAGGGACTAATTCATTGAAGATCAAAGCTTTTGAAAGGGCAATAGTATACTGCTCAGCTGTAGTCATTTTACAATGTACCTATGAACAAGCCACCAAGCATTCATTAAATGGTCCTAGTGCTTCAAACAGTAAATAAAACATGTGAATTTTGGCTATCCAGAGATTTTCCTATTTTCACATCAAGCACAAACCTGCAACCATGCCTACTGACCTGTGCGTATGCCATCTGCGTGACCTTCTTAAGGTCATCCTGGGCACCCGTGGTGATCTTGTTGAAGAAGATCTGCTCTGAGGCACGTCCCCCTAGTGTCATGCACATCCTATCTAGCATCTGTTGCTTTGTGAAGAGGAAGTGTTCCTTGGGCAAGTACTGGGCGTAGCCAAGACCCTTTCCTCGTGGGATGATTGAAACCTACGTGTAAAGATGTCAAATAGAGTTTGAAACGTCAGATTCAAGGAGTATATGTATATGTATAATAGAGCAAAATTTAATTTGTTTCAAAGATATATTTCATTGTAGAAGAAATAAATGCACTTTAAAAAAAAAAACACCATTTAAAATCTTTGATTAGTTTTTACAGAGTTTCTTTTGAAGTGTCTACCTTACCTTTGCAAATAGATTATGACAAAATTTGATAATCATACAGCACATACACTCACTCTAAAGAAATTTACAGAGGTGACATGTCAATATCAATTTATGATACTTGCTTTGTAAAATAATAATAATTTTGTAAAACCATGGGAATTTACTTCTATTTCCTCTCATGAATATCCCATGAATTGATAGACATGAAGTACAATGAAACTATAATGCAGCATATAATTTTACCTAAGAATTCAACATTTGTATTTTCAATTCAAAGGAAAGAAGAAAAAAAAAATGAAATGACATTTTGAATTTTAAAAAGCTCATTTTCACGATAAACTGCAACAGCCCCAACTTCTACAAGTACACTATCTGATAGTTAATTACATTCCTACTTGCTGACAAAGTTTGGCCCAGACATCAACCTTCAACTATTTCTTGTCGATTTCTTCCCTCCTGTAATTTACAAGCTTGCTATTGTAAAGCACCTGATAGTGTCAATTTCATGCGAAGCATGTCCTGTGTAATATACATGTAATATACTACCTGTCAATCAAAGGTACCTTACATACTACATGTGACCTAGTTCTCTCTCACACCATACCAAGTTCAATGACACTGTAAAAGCTAAGGGTGCAAGCATTTGGTTTCATTAAATTCTACCTTAATATCTTACTAAGGTACTCCAGAAAAAAGGCAGTTTCATTAGCTGAAAGTTATTCTGATTATTCAGGACTCAGTTTGCATTCCGTTATTTTCAATTTCTATAAACATAAATGTATGCCCAAGAATTGTATGCTTCCCTGGATATTCATCATTCACTGAATTTGAATTATGGTAATGCTATAAAGGCAACAGAGAAAAGTGTTATTCAACAGGTCAAATTTATTTCTTTTGTGAAGTTTGAAGAAGTTCTCTTGATCTCATGATCAAAATTTTTTTTTCAGTTCATCTTCTCCATAACTCTCAACACCAAACTAACATAACAATACAATGAACTTGAGCAGACTTTTTGTTCAAAGTTTGAGTGTGTACCTTGAGTAGAGGGTCAGCATGCTCCAAGAACCAGCCAGCTACAGCATGGCCTGCCTCATGATATGCTACTGTCTTCTTCTCCTCTGGCTGTAACACCTGGGTCTTCTTTTCAAGACCTGGCAAAGACACAAACAATGAATGAAATGTTTATTATTATATTTATTTCCACATATAGGATGGATAGCCCTTTCAACGGAAGTTGATTATCAAAGAAGTATATACATAATACAAAAAGAAAGAAACAGTTACAGATTAACATTTACAAAACAAAATGACCAGTGCAGTACATGCTCAAACAACAATTTCTAAAATTAATCAAATTCCAAACTTCAACCCAGGACCTGATGCTATACCTATAACCTTAACCCTACACCTAACCTGAAACCCATTTGCTACCAAAGCTCTAACCCTATAGAGCAAAGAGAAAACATTGCCACTGCGAACTTAGGATCATCCAAAACTGCCATGGACTAATTCAGAGCAGAAAACTCTTTGGATGCCATCATACCACAGACATTGTAACAGTAAGAAAGAAAAGACACAGAAGCAGTTAGCAGTTTAGCTCTGGCATCTCAAAATGAACTGTGGTAAAGAAAACAATAAAATACAAAAGCACTGTGAGAAGATCCTCCTTTTACAACAAAAATTCTAAAGAGAGCTCCCACAAACAAAAAAAACATATTTTTTACAAAGATATGTACTCACCTGCAACAACCCTTTCAATGGCAGCTTCAAAGTGAGAAGCTTCAATCTGATTGAAACCATGCCTAGCAGCTATTAGAGCAGCTTCATTGCACACATTTGCTATGTCAGCACCTGCAGATAAAAAGAAAGAGAGGGAGGATCAGTTTGATTCTTTATTTAACACCTTATTTTTCAGTTGTATGTAAATCAAGTAGTTGATCTTTTATAATGGAAATACAACCCAAACATTAATGAATCTTTAATTCCCTTTCTTTTTGTGTCAGTGTGGAAGAATATCATAGAAGAAATGCCCTTGAAAATGATTGCTTTTCAAATGCCCTCATATCAGAAATATGGCAACAAACAGCTGAAAAGTTGGGACCAAACTTTCAAGCCACATGCATGTGTAGTCCCATATACACTATTTAAGTGTGCAGTGCATCTAATTTTTAGCAAGATTCGGTCAATTTTCTTCTCTTTTTTTTGGAAGATTCCAAACTTTACAGTATACACCAATGCTTATGTACTACATGTATGTAAACAACCACGCAACTGCTTCCTATTTTTTTCACAAAGTACTCGCACAACCAGAACTCAACTATATCTTTATGGTACATTTCAACATATTTTTTAATGTGATGGAAAGCAACAGAAATTGTTATCAACGTACCTGTAAAACCAGGTGTAAGGGCAGCTAGCTTCCTGGACATCACCTCCATGTCTATTTCTGTCTTTAAGGGTTTCAAGTGAACCTTGAAGATGGATGCCCTAGAGAGGGATGAAAACATTTACGATCCCGTCATTACTCTCAGTGAATAACACCAAGAAAATAATAGGAATGCATTTATAAGTAATAATTATAATCACAATAATATTAAACAACAACAATAATACAGTAATCTTGTGAATATAATGCATTTGACTGTGAGTGTGTGTGTGGGTGTGTATACATGTAATTAATTAATGCTTAATTTGTAATATTCATTTTGAAAAACTGAATCAAGGAATAAAAATTAAAAAAGAAAAACAATATATATTGTGTGTATGTGTTTATTTTGAGTAATTTCATTTCATTTCATTATTGTTTAACTTGACTTTGTATTTTACTTGGTATTTGTCAATTGTTCTTCTTTAACGGCCATCCTTACAAGCATTTTGCTTTTTTTATCGGTCCTTAATATATTCCATTTGTATAATTATTTGTGTGTTTTTATGGTTAAATAAAAAATATCTCGAATAAAATATATACCTTAAAAGGGTTAGAGTTAAGATTAAGTATAGTGTTGGATATGAGTTGAAATAAGGAATTTGATCACTGTCAGAAGTTGACTGCAGAGGAATCATATATATATATATATATATATATATATATATATATATATATATATATATATATATATAGGTGTAGAAGACAAGTAAATTAAAAAAAAAAAAAAAAAAAAAAAAAATATATATATATATATATATATATATATGCATATGTTGTACAATCTCAAAACAAAAACATGTTGAAAGTACAATATACCTGCCCTTGATGTCTGGTGCTCCGATGTAGATCTGTCTGTCAAATCTACCAGGTCTCATCAGGGCAGGGTCGAGAATGTCTGGACGGTTTGTTCCTGCTAGCACTACTACATTAGTGGTTGTGTTAAAACCTGAAGGAGAGAAAGAGAGGAGCACAAAAAGAAATATGAAAACAGATTAAATCTTCATTATTTTCAAGTTTTGTGTGTGTGTGTGTGCCTGTGTCTGATGGGATGTGCCACAATGAGATACAGATGCTATATTCTGTGACATTTTTAGGAAGAATTAACTTTACGATGCACAAATTCCTAGTCTAAATCCTAAGCAGTTGTACTGCACCTGTTAGAATACCTCTTCACAGCTTCAAGACAATTTACATTTTTAGTTCTTCTTATTTTTCAGAGATTCTGTAATTTTGAAAACAAAATCAAGGTGTTTACCATGTTTCATGAGACAACCATCTGTGCCCCGTTGCATAAAACTTACCATTAACGGTAACTTTGCCATCAATGGTAACTCCCATGGAAACCTTGATTTTGATTGGCTGTTGAGTGATGTTACCATGGTAGTTACCATTGATAGCAGAGTTACCATTAATGGTAAGTTTTATGCAACGGGGCCCTGGTCTTATTATGTGGATTACCGTAACATAAATAAAGTCTTAATGGCAACTATCAAACCCTCAGCCTATAATTCCTGTAACTACCGAAAACTCATCCTTTCACAGCTATTCCTTCCCCTCTTCCTTTCACAAAAAACCTAAATAATCTCATCCCTATTCAACCTTCATTGTTATTCTTTTTTTTTTCACCCACAATCCATTTGTACTAGAGTCTGATGAAGTGTATGCTCATGCTCAGTCTGTCCTCCAAGTCACTTTTTTCCCATCTTCTTTTCACCTATCCATCATTTCTTCTTTCTTTCTTTCTACTCACCATCCATTGCTTAGAGGTGAATGAAAATGTTTCCCTGCTCACTTTGCCCTCTCCAAATTTTCATTTCAAATCAAATCTTCCCCTCCCATCTTCAGTCTATTCATCTATCTATTAATCTATCTATCTATCTATCTATCCATCATTTTTCATTGATTCTTTTCACTCACCATCCATTTCTACTAGCAGCTGATTGAGTGTGTTCTCTTGTTCACTTTGTCCTCCAAAGTTACTCCTTCCTCTCTTTCTTCCCACAGCATCAATCTCATCAACGAAGAGAATGCAGGGAGCATTTTTCCTTGCCATCGCAAACATATCCCTCACCTTAAAAAGAAAGAGAAACAAGACTTCACATGAACTTTAGACCAGGGCCCTGTTTCATAAAACTTGTCATCAATGACAAGTTGCAATAACTGTTATAAGCTACTGAAATCCTTGCATTTGATCGGCGGAGAGCACATTTGTCGGTAAAAATCACAGACAAGACACTTGATGAAATGCCCCCCAGATACAGTAGGTGCATCACAATATATTCATATATCAATTTTATGAAGGAGGGCATTAAAATTGCCATCTTGATTTTCTAGGATTGATGAAGCAGAGCGCAGTCTCATGTGCAAACAAGAACAACTTAAACCCAAAGGTAGATACAGGGAGATTCCTGATGACTAATTGCATTTCTCCATGGCAGGTTCTTAAATACGCAAAAGCTAAATGTGCCTTTACGTGGCAGTAGGGCTGCATAAAACGCTTCTTAGGCTATTCGATTATCATTTAGCAGTAATCTCACCAAGACAGCGATACATCTTCATCCCTGATGCAAAGGTACTATTGCTCACCAGACTGCCTTGCTAAATATAATCTTGTAAATCATGTCAAGCTGGGTTCAAGTAGTGCGACCTGTCATTCATACAGCCTTAATTGACATACCATTATTTGCCGCTCCCTAGCATCATTTAACAAGTAGTAAAGTCTTTAGATTCTTACCCTTGAGGGACCAACACCAACAAACATCTCCAGGAACTCTGAGCCATTGACTGTGATGAAAGGCACATTAGCTTCACCTGCTGTAGCCTTGGCTAACAGGGTCTTTCCAGTTCCTGGTGGTCCAGACAGGATGGCACCCTAAGATAAGAAAAGTAGATGGAACGTAAGTGAAAAAATATGAAAAACGGTTCTTAACTTTTTCATTTCTACTTTTCTGTGCATTATTATCATTCAAATTAAGTGCTACCAGGAGATTGCTTTGAACTTCTTCATTACTACTGTTATTTCCAAAAATGTCTTTTACTGATATCCCCCCAAAATGCATGTTGTAGATATAATAAGACATAATAGGCAAATCATTTCAGGATATGTTCTGTACTTCCTCCACTTGTACACGTACTTCTCCCAGAATACATGACCAAATATATGATTCTCTGACAGTATAGATAACATGAGCACTGACATAAAGTAACAAGAATCATAGAATATCGTATTAATGGAACAAGAATATTTTACACAATATGTACCATCAAATCAAAGATATTAAATTATTCCAGGGACATGCAAAAACACAAAGAGTGTAAAAGGCCTTACACTATGATTCTGGCTGCTTCATAAAAGCTATTAAATGAAATTTCCATGATCAAAATTTACCTTTGGAATCTTAGCACCAAGATCTGCATATTTCTGAGGATTCTTGAGGAAGTTGACAAACTCCATGATCTCTAGTTTGGCCTCCTCACATCCAGCAACATCTCTGGTGGATTGAAAAAAAAATAATTACTTCACTTATGAAATAAAGACAAATTCAGCTTTTTAATCAAGGTGCAACAGCTTGGCACTTCAGATAAGACATGTGACCCAAAATTCTACTGGCTTACAAATATACCTACAATCTCCTTTTTTAGCATCACAGTTACAAGTGACATCAACAGAATCCTTTGCAAATTCCTTTGGTAAGGCTTCATTCTCATCAAAATGCTCCCTCCCTCCCTCGAAAAGCAATTCAGGAACATCAAACCTAGTCACTTAGAAGTCACTCCTCAAACTTTGTTAAATATCTTTGGTGTGGACTCCCTAGAAGAGATGCCACCCTTATCCCTCCCAGCAAGCCCTCTAGTGGCAAGAAACGACCAAACACAACCAACTTACTTGAACCTAACTCCTACGTCTTCTTTCAGGATCTTTGCTGTTGACTCGCCAAATCCAAAGATGCCTCCCTTACCCCTACCAGCCCGGCCTCCAGTGGCAGGGTTGTTACGGAAGAGGTAGAGGAAGAAACCGATCATGAGGGCCGTAGGGATCAGACTCATCAAGAATGACCTAGTACATAAAAAGAGGAATAAAAGTGATTATAACATTTACAATATATTGTACATCACTCTAACATATAAATACTTTTACGACGTAGTATCAGACTCTTTATGACCTAGAACACAGATCAAAAAGGCATGGCATTTCTTATCTAAAGTTTATGATTTTCTAAGATTCATCTAGATATTAATTTTCATTGAAATCTGAAGGTTTATACAAGAGGATTTACTCACTATACCATGGGCAGACATTGTGAAATTACCACATATTCAGTGTTAATGACCTGGGACCTAAGTAATACAAGCTTCGCTTTTAATTTAGGTTCCACCACTTTTGTTTTACTATAAGTTCCTCCACAATCTTTGTGAATATCTCATTGAATCTTTGTACTGTACTTATGATCTAGTTTGTATAATTATTGTTTTACTTTCGTGTTATATTCTTTACAAACATTGTAATTATGTCATTTTTGTATTATCTTTCTTACCTTGTACTTCATTGATATTCATTTATGATTGTTATGTATATTGTATTTCAATTTGTTGAAAAAAAAAAAAAAAAGTGGAAAAAATAAATTCAAATCAAATCAAATCAAATGACTTGTTGTGTCACTGAAATTCAATCTTAACTTTAGAAGGTCCACTGACAAAAAACATAAATGACTGAACACAAGAATCCACTAATATTTTTATAATATAATAATAATAGAATGGTATATTTATTGAAAATCTGTATGGCAGCCAATAGGCTGAATTGTACAAATTTTTACAAATAAAAAGGAAATGCATTCAAGAAGAACAAACATAAATTACAACATAATCACGAAAATATATATGCATTAAAAATTAATGATAAAGCAAATTTGCTTCAAATAAGCATTTTTTTATCAATAGGCAAGTATTACTTACCCGTCACTCTCTGAACTGTAGACAACGGAAAGGAAGTTCTGAGGCTCCATACCCAGATTGCCTTGTGCCTGCTCCAGATTCCTCTCAAAGGTATCAACACTGCCAATGTTGAACCAGACATACCTCTGTTCATGAGTAGAATAGAGAGAGAGAGACACACACATTACCAGTTAATAAAGTTCAAGACAAATGTCTGTTTTGTTCCTTTTAAAGCTTGTGTTGACAGTGATCAAAATGCACTGGGTCTCAAGGGAGTTCTTCCCCTGGTGATAATTGAGATATTGTCTTAATGCTTTCAAAGCATCAACAATTGTATCTTTTATCCAAAATTCTATCTTGAAAAAAAAGCCACAAGATGAATATCAATTTTTTAAGCATTTGCATAGATCATCACTATTATCACCTCTATCTGGAAACCATTCATTTCACTTTATTTAAAATTACTATGTAATAAGCGACACAAAGAGTATCCCAGGCATTACATCTGAAGATATTCACAGCACATTGTTTCTCCAGCAGAGAAGTAACTAAATCTACATACATTTATGTGCATGATTAGAATCCAACTTGCAAACAGCCATACATACCCCCTTTGAGTGGCCAGTCTTCAGCCATACTCTAACAAACTTCTTGTTGACAACTTCTACTCTTTCAACCTGAAATAACAGATAAGAAAGATAAACAATATAATATGTGACCCTCCACCACAAAACGACCAATAAGTCGCAATGGAGGTTTTAGAGTAAACAGCTGAAAAAGGTGGTTTGGGGTAGAAATGTTGATTTTAAGTTTTTTGTATTTTCTGAAAGTTCATTTATCAATCTACCATCTGACAAAAATTCAGGTTAAAATATTTTGTTGAAATATGTTTTTACTTTAATTCAAAATGACCATGTTTTCCTGGGCATTCAAACTTTCTGTATCAACTTGCTGGGATTGTACTTCACATCGCTTTTCTGGTATAGCTTAAAAATCATGCACTGTCTGATATTCAAATTCTAAAGAAACAAAGAAATATATCTATTCTGAAGGTATGGAAAGTTTCAACCCAATCCAATTAGTACTTCATAGTGTATGCTAGGGAGTTTTGACTCAACCTTTTGTGTGACAAACAATAGGACACAGATTAGGCGCTCTTAAATAGTCGCTCTTCTTTAGAGCCCATTTTCTCTATTGTTTTGGTCATTAGCCTGTCTGACTCGTTGGCATTCTTATTGTAATTTACAAAGGTTTGCTTAGTCCAAACAAGACAAGTTATATATCATTTTAAAGCTTAGAATCTAAGCTTTCAAACTGTGTTGAAATTTTTAAAACCCAAATTTCTGACTTATTGGTTGTTTTGTGGTGGAGGGTCACATATAATAACAAATTAACACTTGAGCTATATAAAAGAATACACTATAAGTATAGAGTTGTAAGAAGATGCAGTTTTGTTTCCACATGAAATGAGATGTATGTCACTGAATAATCAATTTCTCTTTAGGCATTAGCTGGCTCAAAAGAAAATGTTCACGTTTTTTCAACATCCCCTGAAATCAGAAACATAGCTGATAGTATTATGTGTTTAATGACTTAGCACAGAGATAAATACCCATACATCAAAGGGAAAAGAATATTGATAAGGCCCAACCTGATCAACTTTAACAACTTAGCACAGAGAAAAATACTCATCATACATCAAAGGGAAAAGAATATTGATAAGGCCCAACCTGATCAAATTAAAAAAACTTGTTTCATCATACCTGTCCTGCAGCTAAGTATTCATTCAGGAACTCTTTATATGTGATTTCCACTGCTGATCCGCCCATCAAGACGTAGCCAGCTGCTATGGCACCACCTATGGTGACGGCTATACTAAACATCAGCTGCTGTCTGTTCTTCTCGTCGATAGGGGGTCTGCCTCCAGCACCCCCTCCCCCTCCGCCCGTCTTCCCCTGGGCCATGAGACTCTTCCATAGGTCCTCCCCAAAGTTCTTGTTGCTCTCTGATTCTTGTTTGCCGCTACTCCTCTTGGGCGCAGACTTGGAAGACTCCGCTGCAGAGGAAGATTTGGGAAAGAATCTCACTATTATTTCAAAATTATACAGAAGGGAAAAAAACATTCAAAATTACAGTGGAATCGCAACTTATGACTTGTATTAAAACACTGCATAGCAGCAATGCTTGATTCTAGTATTTGAGCAAAATATCAACCTTTCATTATCTCTAGAGTAAATTCAAATGAATATTCAGTATTCTTGACTAATAATGTAGTGCTGGACAATTCCTCAAAAAAGAAAGGATTTGTGGATCCCTCTCCATTTAGACTCTCTCTTTTTCTTCATCTCTCATAATCTCTATCCTTTTCTCTTACTGTCTCTCTCTCTCTCTCCGTCTCCATTAGACTCCCCCCCTCCCCCTAATTTCCTCTATCACTGTCTGTAATATTTGTACATCTGTCTGCTTTCGGCAAATGCTCTGTCTTGCCCTCTTCCTTTCTTCCCATATAATACTCACATGCTTCTTTTGCAACTTTGGGTTTCTTGGCACCTTGCTTGGCATCTGGAAAGAACTTTTCAAATCCTTTTGGCGGCTTGGCAGCTAACCTCAGCCTAGTGATGAGACTCGATAACTTCCAAGAGGTAGTCATATCTGTATTGGTGCTGTGTAGGTGTATCTAATAACATCAGAGAAAAATGAGTTATTAAATGTATTCATGCAATAATACAGCTAAAATTAGCATATACTTGCCAAGAAAGATAGATATTTGGCATTCCAATGAAGTAACTGAAGCCTCAAAGGTCAATGAAAATGGTACAGGTACATGTTTTAATTTCTACAGCAATTAAATGAGAAGATCTCTTTTTTTTTCTTTTTTTTTAAGTATTGTTGTAAGATTAATCATTGTTGAAGCTCCACAGTGAAATTCCCAATTTCCTGGTATTACTTATAGTGCAACATCCTTTCAAGTAAGACACAGGTGTAGGCACATAAGAGTCTATGATTGCTGTTTGTGTTTGTGTGAGAGGTTAGGAAACAACATGTTTGGTCACTCATCCAATGTACAAGGGTTGGTTTGGTTCAGCATTTTTCCTGATTTTTTTTTTTTTTTTTTTCATCCTAACCATGGTTTGGTTAAGCCCACTCACACTTATGCAAGGCCAGGGGCTCTTAAGGTATTTAACTGTTAGTAGTCTCTAATTAACATGAGTAAATGTGTGATTACAATCAAACAAAACAAGCTACAAACAATAACTTTCAATCATTACAACTGCTGAACTGCTGAAGAATATTGCCAAAAATAGGGCTCAAAATTATTGAAATTCTAGACAGCCATAGAATTATTTTCATTTACAACTTACAAGCCTTAACTTCTAAGTGTCATCTTTCATGGAAAGATCCTGAACTTCATGTAAAACTAATTTAGTTTGCAGAAGACAAGCACATTTGTTTTTCCAGATATCAAAATTATATTGCATTTGTTATTGCCAAGTTTTCAGCTCATTCAGTTTCAACGAGACTGTATGATCAGGGGTCCTAAAGCTACGCAGGTCCTAAAGCTACGCACCCCGCAAATATGCGCAATACAATGCGTTCAATGCACCCAACTTTTGGTGTGACTGAGCAACGAGATCATCATTTACATTTGCCAAAAAGAATGAGTAATTTTCCTTTATTTTTGTGATATTATCATTATTTGGAAATCGGGCTGAAATTCGCATTAGTCAGTTTCAAAATCAAGATTTGCACTCATTTATTACGTGTGCGTAGCTTTAGGACCCTTTCATTTGTCGACCAAATTCGACATGGGTATCGACATCGACTTGAAAATTAATGTTATGGATATTTGTCCGTCGTAATTTTCTCAGGGATTTAATTTCAGAGTACGTAGAACCAAGTTATAAGTTATATGAAAGAAATTTCAGGGTCTCAGTTTTATAATTATGAGGGGAGCAATAAAAAGCTCTCCTAGAACTTTTAAGGAGAGCGGTAGGGGAGCACTGCAAAAAGCTCTTCTTCGACATACAAGGGGAGCTTTTTGTCCGATTAGCAAAATTCATGGAGGAAATACACATACTAAGTTACAACCAACAACCAAAGGAGACAAACTTTAACCCCCCCCCCCCCAAGCTTTTTTTTATTCCAGGGAAATGTTTTTAGGAGTAAAAAAAAATATTACTTGAATATTTAAATAAAATCAAAATAAATAAAAATGATTTAAAAAGGGCCTTTAATTTTGATTTTTTTTTCAGAGGGCTCTGTTGGCTCAGTGATTGCTTTTAACAGAGTGTATGAGTGTGGGTTTGAGCATGTGTTTTCGTTTCTTTGTTTGTTGTTGTTCTTGTTTGTTTTTTGAGGGGGGTGTTTTGATGAATATCAGAACAAAAATGCCTAAATCAACTTAGATAAATGCAATAAAAAATAGGAATAGCCTACAGTGCAGTTTGTTTAAAAACATCTACATTTATCATAAAAATAATAAATAATCAGGACTAAATTTGTACGCTATGCCATTCAAAGCGATATATTATAAATCAGTTATCATATACCATAAGTACATCAACACTTGTTTCTCTACCCTAGCCTAACCCTCAAGATAGAGTCACAGCAGCTTGATCATCACACTCACACTCACACAATGCCTTGCACTAACGTAAAAATAACGATGTTTTACATTAAATACAGGGGAAATTCAGGCAAATAAACCCCACATAAATAATTTGTATCATTGTTCACTTTGAATAACACTTCTCAAAATCAGTATTAACCTCAAAAATCAGGATTCAGCTCAGAAAACCGCTACACTTTCATTGCTCTGCAAACACCAATTAACACATGTGGGACCTACTACGGTGAGTCAGTATTATGACGAACTTGATGCTCGTTTTGAACTTATGTTTTGCATTAAATACAGGGGAAATTCAGGCAAATAAACCCCACATAAATAATTTGTATCATTGTATACCGTAAATAAAAATACTCAAAATCAATATTAACCTAAAAAAAAAACCAGGATTCAGCTCGGAAAACCGCTACACTTTCATTGCTCTGCAAACACCAATTAACACATGTGGGACCTACTACGGTGAGTCAAGTATTATGACGAACTTGATGCATGTTTTGGACTTCAATTTCGCCATTTTAATAAATACAGTTTTATGGAGTATTCCCATACCCAATTGAAGTATTATTATTATTTTCCCACGTAAGCAGTATGTTTTTTTTTTGTTTTTTTTTCCTCTGGAATTTTTATTTTTAGAATTTTATTTTTGTTTTGTTGTTTTTTTAAAACAAGACTCGGATAGATCGCGCGCACCTCAGCGATCGCGAGGCGCGCGATAAATCGCGCTACCTGAATTGGATTAAGGCGCGCGAGAGCGATCGCGCGCCTTAAAATTGAGTCCCTGAAATTTGCATTAATCATTGAAAAAGTGACTTTTTAGCCACTGGAACAAAGTGCGTAGCTTTACTTTAGGTCCCCCAGTCATAAATGAAGATTGTCTTATCAATTTCGATGATGATCAATTCAAGTGAGATCTTGATTAACTTTGCCCAGGATTGAAAAAAAAAATCACTGTTCCAGCTAATGCTGTAATCATAATTGCAAACCTTTAGCTCAGACAGGAATCGCCTGAGTTTTATAAGCTGATCGGTCATTTATATATTAAGATATTTACGACTGAACATTGATGTCGGGATAGAGTACCACCGAACCCTAAAGAACTCTTACGGTTGGTATACCTCGCTCTATCATAGAATACCGTACGGGCTGGAAACCCGCTCTGAAATCGCCAAGCGCTGGTGCTTGGTTTTTGTGACTGCAGCGCAGCGAAGAAGCCGAGCGACTTGCGCTAGCGATTGATCGCGATTTTCTCTTTTTTAGGATAGTAAACGGGTTCCATTTTCTCTCATACTTTCACATATCCTTAATTATATATGTAGTTAGAGGACTGCACACAATTCACTGGCATTTGAGCTGATTTTACAATTTTTCACAAAGTTAATCAATCACTTTAAGTCTTTACCATTTCATCTTTCACATTCACAATATAATTAATAAGTTAGACTTAATCTACCTGTCCACACAGGAACTAGAAAGACAGACTTATTACAAGACTGAAGCTCAAACAACCATCATGGCTCCACTCAGCACAAATTTCGAGTCAACATAGATAGATCTCTAAAGATAAAGCGCTCTCAATTGCTCAATCACTCCTACACATAACACAGTCATTCACTCCGTCATTCAACTCGCCGGTACCATACACAGCAATGATCAATGAGTGTGCGATTATCTCACCTGATTTACCCGAACGCTCTGGCCCAATTTTCTACTCAGTATTCTCTCTACAGCCCCTTTCACGCGAATACAGTTGTACGCCATTCTCACGAGTTACTGGCTCTCCCAAAAATATATCAAAATGCAGGCTCACAGATCGTTGTTTCTAACTTAACCAATGTTTTTATGTCATCTTTCCTCAGTTACTCTCTGTTTTCGGATGATATGTAACTTCGAAAATATAGCTAGCTGCAAGAATTACAAGGATTACGAAATCGCTACAGTGTATGGTATCTTTAAAAGGTTAATACGCAGCGCAAAAACCAGCACTCCCAAAGAAATCTCAATTGCATTAAAAATTAATTCATTATTTGAATTTCTGTATCTTCTTCTCTCTTCCTTCTTCGTATTCTTTGTCCTTGAGCATCTAACTATAAATTTTCTTTATATCATTACAAACATATATCATTTCCTTCCATAGATTTGAATCTTATGTAACATCACTTTAATTTCCTCCAAATAATGGGGTCCTCATCAAACCTCGGATATATGTCCATGATCAAACCAGCATTTATGAGTATTATCTACTGAGATATAAAAGAATATTGTTACTTGTTTTATAACTTCTGTTGATTTCCATCTAATATCTTTACTTCTCCTAGTGGGGTTAGTGGGATAAACATGAGAAGCCTTGTTGTTTTGGTACAAAATGGACACAAATAATTATGTAATAAACGGACATCTTTGTTTTGCCATTTATTGTTTAGAGACTTGAAAATTCTCTCCTTGTTGAGCTATATAAAATTGTCTTCTATCCTCTCAATCTTTCTCTCTCTCTCTCACTCACTCTCTCTCTCTCTTTCTCACCTCCCCCCCCCCCCCACACACACTCTCTCTCTCCTCTACTCTTTTCTCCCTTTTCAATCTTCATACTGCTTGCCCTATCATTTCACATTCAACTCATGGTAGCAGATATCTATTGGTACTCAACTCATGAATGCTGCCAGGAAATGTTCTAAGAAAATGAAAGTAGAGTGGAATATGTACATTAATCACTTCTTTTTTTTTCAACATACATTAGTATTATCAACATGAGATGTCAGGTTTCAGAGAATTATGTATAAATCAGATACAGCAACATATTTCAGAGAATTTCACATTTATTTATAATGCAAATTACCACGCATGATTTCAGAACATAAGATAAGCATTCATATTTTGATAAAAAGAATAAAATATAATTACAATAGAAGAGCTGTACCAAATCAACATATGAATCAGCGAATTAACCACTCATTTTTTTTTCTGTTTTCTCTCATGTACCCTACATCAGACAAGATCCATTTGAATGTAAGCAGATAATAGCATAAAACCAATTGCCATATGGACTCGAACAAATTTTAAAAACCCAATGGAGTAGAAAAAAAAATTATGTTTTAATCTTTTCTAAATGCCAAAATAAGTTGACAACCATCCCATCCCCCTAAAAAAAAGTGGTTTGATATTCAACAAAATACCAAATAATTTTGACTAAAAATAAGATGGATCCCAAGACTTAACTGTTATGTTTTTATTTTTAGAATCATTAAAAATATGTTTGTCCAAAAAGGATGATGGAAAGGGGTTTCTGCATTGTCTCCCCACCACTTATCTCCACATTGTTTATAAGAATAACTGTTGTCTTAACAAAATCCTAACATATTCCAAATATGATAATATCTAGATAACATGCAAAATCACACTAAATTGAATTTGAATTGAATTTGAACTGAATTTGAAATTAATTCATTGATTCATCTGTCATTAATTGTAACAGCAATTCTTCTTCTATTGGTTTAAGAACAACAAAAGGCATTATACAACAGCAATGAATAATGATGAAGTGTACAAGTATAAAAATTATGACAATATTTTCTTTCTGAAAGCAGTGTGCCTGATGAATTATGGATGGCAAGTGATTTCAAAAGCATCACTTCCTGATACAGCATAATTAAGGCAATACTACAGAATACTCTGAATGAAATATTGATACTGTAATGATGATAATGAGGTTAGATGGAGAAATGTAAATGGCATATATGTATGGTATGTTTAAGTTGTAGGCCATTAGTAACTGCTATAAAAATGTAATTTCTCACATGTCTAACTGGACAACACTTGAGCAAATACTATAACAAGTTCACTTGCCCAAATGTTAATGTTAATGGTAATATCAGTTGTACAATGGGGCTAAATGCTTGATTGAGACAAAAAATATTTGACATACATAAATGGATCTTGTTTACACAACATTTTACTGAAGAAGTATAAAGATTTTTTAATCCTCGGACACAAATACATACTGCACAATTAAAAAATAGCATTCATGCTTTTACTTGTTAACCCATAGCAGTACAGTGTCTCCTTTTAGTGACGTTTTTGTGTTATCTTTTGATCTAGAATGCTAGGAATTACACATTATACATGAGCAGAAAGAGCAAAAATCACAGAAAATTTTGAGTCTATTTTGAATGCAGTACATCGTACCGTTCACGAATAAGAGCAATTTAATTGTTGCTAATCATTAAGATCTCTATATTGGCAACCCATTGTAAAATATATAATCACTATTTTTGTGTACAAATTGGCAATATTGCCATTAAATTTTGCAATTTAAGGAGTGAAAGCTGATTAATTTACACCTCAAGAAACCTCTGAACTGCTATAGGTTAACTTGATATGTATCTTTCTTTAATAAAATGATTTATTATGCACAACTTCAATATATGATACTAATATTCTTGCATCATAATTAAAAAGACAATAAGCTGACATGCGATTGAAATGTTTATTTCTTTATTATTAAAAAAAACATTAATGTATGTTTTCTTCAACATTTTCATCAAGCACTATCAAATGACAAAGTGTGTATTTTCAAACAGAATGAATCCTCAGTCATTATTTGTAAGCCAAAGAAGAGCACAAATCAGTATATAAAAATACATCCGTTTTCCACATAATATACAGTATAAGAGTATCCCTGCTTTCTTAACCATAATGATGATTTGACTTAATCTCACCAACACAACTTATGCGTAATATGTAACCACCATGAGTTTCTTTTTGTCTAGATATTCATCAGCATTAAACAAATACACCAATCACATACATGTAGTAAATATCAGTCAAGTGGATCCGGAGGGTACAATATTGGAAGACAATGAATATTCAATATCACAAATTTCGCCCTCACTGTGTGAAAATGCAACAAATTAAAAAATATTATCTTATACATGTATCATTAAAATTATCCTGAGAATGGAATAAAGCATTTCACCCCCAAAACAGACTCCTTGTTCAAGATAAGATTGCTACAAAATATGTTTGTCTTTCACAATTAATCTATCCAGTAGCTCCTGAAACATAATAATCAATTCTCGTAAAAACAATTGACATTTCAATATATAGGTAGTCATGGCAGGCTCAATACATAGGAAGCATGTCACTCATTCACAAAGTTACTGCTTAACAATTATTATTCTTTTATACACCATTCTTCGTGCTTTTTATATAAATGTCAATCTATGCAGTGGAAAATGACCAATAAAGGAAGCAAAAATTTTCTTTAAAAAGGCAACATAGCCAGTCCTACATGAATAGATGAACACATGAATAAATGAACAAATGGAGAGATTATATCATAGATCATGTATAAATATTTGATTTTCATTACATATCAATAGAATGAGCTCATAAAGTGATTACTGCTGAAAGTTTCTATGGG
The DNA here is from genome assembly GCA_025618425.1 of Heliocidaris tuberculata. Lineage (NCBI taxonomy): Eukaryota > Metazoa > Echinodermata > Echinoidea > Camarodonta > Echinometridae > Heliocidaris > Heliocidaris tuberculata. The sequence continues at coordinate 20,739,965 of CM046845.1, read as the reverse complement.
TTTATACTCCGGTGGTAAAATGTAATAATAGTTTGGTATCTTATCATGATAGGCACTCCCAGTCTCTCTCAATATTCAAAAAGCTGTTCACAATAGGAAATGATCCTTCAATATTTGCCTAAACAATAATTGGATTTCTTTCAACTTCTGACAAATATTTTTTTTCATCATAATAAAATAATGAGAGAAATCAATTCATAAACAAAGAGCTAGTGACAATTTGATGTAAATATTGCCTTTAAATAATGAATCTCATGTACGAAATATGAATTTGCAAATGTAAACAAAGTGCAAAACTCATACATATTTATAAGCCTATGAAATGATGAAAATGCAGTGTTAGCGACAGGTACAGGATGAATGGTCGTACGGTCTGTAACTCCTTCCTCTTTTCCTCTGCTCTGGGTCTCTTGATACAGTACATATAGATGAACACACACAATACTCATAGCTACTCCTGCTGGGCAGCTCATCATAACTTGCTGGGGATGATGTCATCCTGAGGTGATTCCAGGGAGGGGAATCCCCCATCAAAGGCATTCTGTAGGACATCCTCCAGTCTAGTAGCGAGGCTGAACTTCAGTTCATTCTATCAAATAAGATGAAGACATACTCATTCATTCATTAACAATTAATGATTGGTGAAATGAACTGGACTGAATTCATTAACATCAATAGGACAACCACAACCACTTACATGTATATCACAAAACATGCATGTAAAAGAAAAAAAAATGCTTAACACATCATTAATGTTGCAAATAAGAAAGATACAAATTAAGGCAAGGCAATGTGTAGTTGTTAACCCAATGCCTACGAGAACCGGGTGATTCCTGTATAAAGCTTATGGGAACTAAAAAATTAAGTAGCCAATGGGTTAACAGGAACCAAAATGTATGGTGAGTGCTAATCAAGATTGGCTCTTCATCTTTTTTCCCTAATGTTATGCTATTTAATGGAGGTGTTGAGTGTTGTTACAATTTGTAAAGGTTTTAAAAAAATCATATTTGTAAGCAAAATGTTCTATGTTCAATATCCAAATATGATCAGCTGGTGTTTTTTCAAATACAGCATAAATCTTTTGGGATTCTGTGAAAGTTTTACACTTTTTGCTGTACCCAAGAATACTTGATTACAACTCACCCTGATATTCTGGGGTATTTCTTCCAGGTCTTTCTCACATCGCTTAGGAAGTATGATGTGCTTGATGCCAGCCCTATGAGCAGCTAGTACCTTGGATTTGATGCCACCAACCTAAATGGAGAATAAAGTACAATCTTAAAATTTAGCTGGGACAGAAATTCATAACATTACTACACTCAAACCTGGTTTAGAAGCTACATGAACATTGTACCGGCACATAAAAAAAACATAAATCTTTCATAACAACAGTCTGTTTCTCTTGAATTTTTCTCTTGAACGGCATTTCCCACTGAAATCGATATCAAAGTGAAACTGCATTAAAGTCCACTTGTCTATGAATATCACATTTATTTTCTTAAGCAGTCTTTACATACAGGTTTGGCTTAATTCCCTTTTTATATATTTCAGAATCAATCTCTGTAACAAGCAGTTGTTATTTTCCTGAAAAAAAAAAGCCAAAAACAACCTTGGATCTGCTTCTAAACTCAGCTTTTCTGCTCCAAGCAACATATTAAAAAGCTTCATTAAACGAATCTTTGCAAATATTTTAAACTTATCAGACAAGTATCTTTTTCATACAAGCTATGTGCATCTTTATCTTTGAAAATATGAGTTCTTCAAAATTGAAATGATAAAAAAAAAACCCAAAAATGAACTCACTGGTAGGACAAGTCCCCTCAGAGTGATTTCTCCAGTCATAGCTGTGTCTGATCGCACACAACGCCCACTGAAGAAGAAAAAAAAATTGTCTGGTTATTCATATATGTGGAAATTTGGTAAAATTTGTGACAGAATCCTTCCTATCATTTTTATACACACCTTCACATGCACCCATACTATCCACTAAATGCATGTTTTTATAAAAGCAGCAAGTGAATGCAATTTTATTCAATTTCATTCAACACTAACCGGATTGTTGCCACCACCATCTCAAGCAACATCAACATAACTACGACTATTTCAACCCCTATCAGCGCCATCACTACCACAAAAACATCTATCACCTCTATTAAAACATAGTATTTATTCTACCACCAATAACCATCATCACCACTCCAACTAACATCTCATCCACCTCCACCACCTAACAAGCATCACAACCTCCACCAACACCACTACTACAAATGGAAATATTACCACTATCACCACTGCTAATAGCACCATGAATACTAACATCAATCACTCCCATTGAATTACTACCTCTGTCATCACTGCTATCATCATCATCACCACAAACTCATACCTGAACAAGGAGACCAGAACGGTCACTACAGTGACTCCTGCCGATGGTCCGTCCTTGCCTACAGCTCCAGCCGGAAAGTGGATGTGAACGTCTGTCCCCTCCATCAGATCAACACCTGGCTTAATATCGATGGCAAGCTGTTTGCAAGCAAATCAAAGTTGAACAATAAAAAATCGTAAGAAAATCTTCCGAATTACATTGCCATTTATGGGCTTGCAAATATTTTCAGTTAGTTTCTTAAACTTCAAATTTCAAAGCAATTTAAACTTTAAATCTGAAATAAAATGTAGCTAGAAAAAAGAGTTTGTAGATAACATGGGAGAGTGAACAGTATTTGGCCAACAAATAACTTTTGGTTTATTGTAAAGCTGACTTCTGGTTAATTGTAAAGCTGACTTTAGGTTAATTGTAAAGCTGACTTGACTCTGTATTCTGAAAAAAATATTTGAAGTATTAGGTCTTAAACCACATGCCATATCTTTCATTCATTAAACCAAAAAATGCAGTTGGTTTTAAAAGGAACTTTCTCAACTAAAACACTTATGCATCTTTTACATGTAATTACAAACGGATCCATTAGTATTTTGTTGGTATTTTGTTTCAAGACACAGCATAGAGTAGAGTTAAAGTGAGATGATAAGATCTGGACCCTGTTGGAAAAAAATACCAATTTATGCTTCAATGCTAAAATTCCTTCTCTTTCAGAATCCCTGTTGAAATGGGTGACTGTCCTACCTTTGAGGCATTGCTGCGAACCCAGTTGAGGGCTAACTGAGCAGACTCTCTCATGACATCCCCTAGCTGACCAGTTAAGGTCAATTCTCCATCCCCATCCATCTTAGTGGCCTCTACGTACATGATCTCTCCTCCCACTGCTGTCCATGCCATTCCTATAAAGAGAAAATTGACATATATTCATTGCAAATTGAAGGCTTTGATTTTGATACTCACAGACATTGATGTTTAACCATGACAAAAGCTTTGTTACACTGGGGCTAGATCATTATGAATGGGGGGGGGGGGGGGGGGGAGAGGGTACTGGACAAAATTGCAGACATTGAACATATTTACCCCCCCCCCCCCTCCCCCTGGAACAAAACCAACAACAAAAAGAAGTCTCAGATTTTAAAATCTGCCCCCAGGAGTCATGAATGAAAAGGAAACATAATTACCTACAGCAACTCCAGGCTGTGATAGTCTCTCACATGTTTCACTGTCATAGATAGCAGCCTAGGGGATAGAAAATATATGGGAACATTATCTGTTAGTTTGTAGGGGAAAAAAGCTAGTCAGCATAAAGCCATTCGGCAGGTTCTGGACAATGGACAAAAACATTTTATACACGCTGATTTTAAGCCTGACTCACTTCCTTTAAAGTATGCGAATGGAGTTTGTTTCTTAAACTTAATATTCAAACAAATTAGATTAGGACTTGTACAAGTAATAAATAAAACCCAAATGGGAACAGGTAAATAATCAATTGTACATTTATATGTAAAATCCAATTCACAATGATTCTATAAACCAAGGGTCCCAAAGCCAAACTACCCAAACTGATATCTCCTGTCTAACACTTACCCCAAGTATATCCTGCACTGCCAGAACATCAATGACAATGGGCATCTCAGGCGGATGGGCAATGGCGGCCTCTGTTGTCAGCTCAAGAGAAGTCTCATCAGTCAGGTCAGTCTTCTCCACTTCCTTTGTCTCCCTGTCCCCCCTCGGGGCAATGGGGGTGTCCTCCTCCTCTGAAGAGCTAGTGGATGGCTTGCGTTTGTTCAGCTGAGTCTCCGCGACACGGACGGCTACAGCACGACAGACCCCACCGAACTTGCGCTCCAGTTGGCGAACTCCAGCTTCTCTGGTGTACTTCGAGACTGTAATGGATGAAGCCACAGAGAAAGTGGTTTTACAGTGTTTCTGCTTGCTAGAGAGCACATAAATATGTATCTCTACTTCTCAGGGAAATATAATCATTAACAGTTTTGTGATGAGTAATCCTGTGAAGAAGTATTGTTTAAGGAAAGTGAGAATAGTGTTTTTTACATGTAGGGTGTTACAATGGCAGGATTTAAGTCAGAAATATGTTCTTTACAGTCATGTTGCCTTTGCATATACACTGTAGGTCGTCCGAGTCAACATGCACATTTGACCAACACTGTGTGATACTGATTTTCAATAGAATACATGATCTAACCGGCATAAATTTTGTATAATTTCTACAATATTCGTACTATAATTTCAATCACTTGAAACATGCATGTACAAATATTACATTCAATCCTGCTTTAGCGACCACCTTTATAGAAAGACCATCGTGTTTATAAAGACAATTTTAGTTTCCCTTGAACAGCATTTCTCATTGAAACATGTATTAAAAGAATCTGTCCATAAAGACCACCTGCTCATAAACACTGCTTTTCTTGTCTCCCTTGAGGGGTCTTTACAGACACGTTTCCCTGTAGACTAGCAGACTACGCCCCTCCCCATATAAGAAGGCTGCTGTAATAAATGTATGTGAAGATAATCTGGGAAGAAGCATGAATGTCTTACTGATGTATTTGATGGCATCTTCAGCAAACTGCAATTGTTCATAGGTGAGACCATGCTCCTTCAACTGCTTAGGAACAAGGTGGTCTTTAGCAATGTGGAACTTCTCTTCTTGTGTGTAACCTGGGACCTGTTATTAAGAGGGGGAAAATACATCATCCAATGAAAGCTTCCATGATGAAAAGCAAAACTCACCTAATTATTCATAGGCTGACATATAGAGGGTTCTCACAAGCAGCCATGCTGGAGGACAAACAGTAAAAACCTGTGCGTCAGACTATGAAAAGCCATTGTTGTCATGGTCTAGTGCACGGGTTTGCTAATGTTTGTCCTCCAGCATGGCTGCTTGTATCAAAGAACCTTCTATTACATGTATATGCTCCACAGGGCTAAAAATTTCCAACAATTTCTTTTCAAAGATCATAAGAGCACTATATGAAATGCAATGTATATAGAAGCCAAAAGCAGGCAAATATCAATATCACTGGGCAAGTCCGAGCTATTTAGTCCCATATGTTACTGGTCACGTCTAAGATTTTAGTATATCTGGGCCCTGTTTCATAAAACTTGTTATCAATAACAACTACCTCATTTCTATGACAAATTCGCTCTCAGCCAATCAGATTTAAGGATTTCAATAGCTTATAATAACTATTGTAACTTGTTATTGATAACAGGTTTTATGAAACAGGACCCTGATGTCTGAATCATGATGATAGCCTGATAGCTCTCCTAGCACTTGGATCGACAAAATATCAAGTAAAATGCTATCTTTACATCAATTTAGGTAGCTTAGTGAAATGTTGTGGCGCGAAAAAAACGTGGGAAAGACGCATATGACAAAATTATTCAACATCAAAATTTCATTTTATATAGGCAGAACCAAAATATTAGGATGTAGAATTAGTATTTACCTCTTTGAACACTTTTAAGCAAAATAAAACTTTATTCAGATATGTCTGGTTCTAATTTTAAAAGCACAGACAAAACTAGCAATTTTTCTGTCAGGACTTGTGCCACCAATGAGAGAGGGCAGTATTTGAGCGCCAAAGTCTATGGAAGTGAAGTGACAATACGGTTTATTTCGTCAAGACTAGTCAGCATAATCAAATGAGCGAACCAAACTAGCAGTTCTCTGTGTGGCGCATTTGGATCTACGTTGTGCTTTTCACAAAGATATCCCAAGTTCAAGTCTTGT
>CM046845.1:20633831-20731331 GCA_025618425.1 Heliocidaris tuberculata | reverse complement strand
GAGAGAGAGAGAGAGAGAGAGAGAGAAAGTATGGGAGAGAGAAACAACAATCCAGACATGACCTCCTGTATATACATGTATATCTTTTTTATTCTCTTGAGCAGACATTTTTTGGTCAAGTCTACCTTATTATCATCTGGTACATTCAGAACAAGTCTCTAGACACCACTTTGCTTGCTTTGAGAAGTAATTATACAGGTTCGACTGAAATCTTCTGGTATCCAAGATACATAGGCTGCTTGAACCAAGGCAAGTCTGACATCAGTTCAAACATCATCACCATTATTGCCATCATCATTATCAATATCATCATCATTATCACAACTAGCATAGTCATTATCAACATCATAATCATCATCATCATAATCATACCATACTAATTATTATGATTACCTTGCTTGCTTGATGTCAAGAGTATCCTTAGACTGCTTGGACCAAGGCAGTTCTGACATTAGTTCTAGGTAGTTCCTGGTCATAGCGTACTCTGGCATGGCGCTGGGCATCTTCTTTAATCTCTTCAACTCTTTCTGGCAAGCCTTCAGTGCATGCTTGGGCATTTGGGCATCCCTGGAAAAAGCATAGACAAAATGAAAAAAAAAAATATCTAGAGATTGTTTTCTCTGAAGTGACAATACAAGCTTTGATGTTTAACCTCCTTATCCCCAAAATTAACAATCCATCTTTTCATCCCTATGCAACATTTAGGCAATTGGATCTTGTTGCATGCCATAGAAATAACAAGAACTTTTAGAACAAATCTTCAAAATTGATATCAATAAAAACAGATATGTAACCCCGTAATTCTTTCTCAACCAGAAAATTCATGTAATGGAATTTGGTTTTTACAAGCATATGTATAAAGGCCATATGTCAATTTTTTTTATTCCCCATGGGTGGCCTTAATAAAAATGCTTATTGTACAGCTATTGAGCTGTTGCATGATAAGTTGTAGAGTATTCTATGCGTGAACGGAGGCAAGTCACAAAAAGACAAACAAAAACAAGCAACAGACATACTTGATCTTTCGCTCCAGCTCCGATATCTCATCTCCTTCACTCTCGTTGTCCTCACTCCGCTCCTGACGGTCAATGAATCTCGGTCTCCCAGGACCGTTCTTCAAGACGATGACACGATTATTCTTGCTATCCTTGAAAGTGGGAGGCATTTTGATGCTGTTGCTCCCTCGCTTGGCGTGTCTCAGGAGGCGAAGCCCCTCTATCTGACGAGCTAGGAGGGGGAGGGTCTTCTGGAAGCGTTTCTCAAGATCAATAGCATCAAGAATCTTGAAAAGTAAAGATAGAATGTTTGATGGTGTATTCCTTCTTCTATGCCTCTCTCTCTCTCTTTCTTTCTCTCCCTCCTCTCTATTTCTAAAAATAACAGTGTTTTCTTATTTTGATATATGTCTTTGCTTGATTTCTTATTTCTCCTATATCTATTCTATTCAATTTCATTCTACATGTATATCCTTTTTTTTACCTTTCTCTTCTCTCTCCTAGACTGGGCAATATTCCTTTCCATCATACCTAGATGTACGCCGAAATCTATCCTTTGTTTCATAATTACAGAAAATCAAACAATATTCCCTACAAATAATGTGAGCTATAAAATGAAGTCATCTCTTAGGGAAAATCTTACCTCCAGTCTCTCGTTATAGGATGCCTGGACGATAGACGCAAATATGTCTGGCAGTCTTGTGATAGGAAGGCTATCTAGTAACCTCTGAAAAATAAGATAAGAACGATAAACTTGTTGAACAATATTATAAGGAATGTAGGAGAAACTATAAGGCACATCAAAGATGAATATTGACTATCCCATACGTAATTGTGTTTATGGGAACAGTGAACAAAACTTGACATCAAAGAAATTGACTACAGCACCGGCATGCCAGAACAATGGAGTAAAATTATCATTTTGATGTCAATTCCTGTTTACTAAATTCTGGGCACTTTTTCGTAAAATTTGTTATCAGTAACAAGTTTTACGCTATTTTTTATAAATTTGTCATAGAAATGTGGCAGTTGTTAGTTTATGAAACGGGGCCCTGGCATACGTATAACAGGAACATAAGGATTCATCTTTGATTTTACCCTATTCTACAACATTCTCACCTGTACACATAGAAGGGTGTAAACTTATGTACTCTAGCACATAGTCAACACCCTTCTTGCTCTCAAAAAGAGGATATTACAGTATACTCACAACTTAGATAGTAAATTCAGTTGTTGTTGTCATCCAGTTCACAATACTTCTAGATTTCTAATCATTAATTTGTATAGATCTCAAACTTCAAAACTCAACATTCCTTGTGCAATAAGACGAAGTGGGTGAGGTGTGCACATTTAGTTAATGCTGTTGCAGTTGAGCCCTGAATACTTCTGATTCTTCAATGTTTATTACAGTTGTCAGTACATGTAGTAAGTTCTAACCTAGGAGTGTCCTTGGTAGGAAAAAGTATTTGAATAAGTTGTCATTTAAGCTAATCCTGAAGCATGACCTGTTGTGGAACCTTCTAGTTGGCAAATGATCGGATGCAAAAGATCAAAGTTACTTTTTTTTTATATCATGGACATGGCACCTCTACCCTGTTCAAGGCAAGACATGAATGATTCACATTCATTCACTAAAAGCAAGGCATTTCATTTTTATAACCCCTGGCGTATATTTCAAAGTAGATTACTTTAATATACAAAAATACATGCATATGGTATTGCAAATTCATGATCTCTTGTTGCGTACAATAACCTTGGATCATGTTAACTTTATTACGCAAACGTGATAGCATTAAAGCTTGCAGCAAAAGCATTCGTAGATTTGAACTTTGATCCCTGTCACATGGCAGGCACAACATATTTCAGATCACATAAATTGGAATAGCTTTAAATTAGTTGATTCATCAAAACATACAGTCAGAATTATATACCAAGGTAGGGTATTGCAAACACACTTTCCTAATGTTCCAGGATATCAAAATTGCCAGATAGAGAACTAGATAAAACTGCTCCTTGTACTCTACTATAAATTTACAAGCAGCAAACACCCTGAATTAAGGTTACAATCAACTAACACCTTGTTTATAAAAAATCTGAACTAATCATCATATTAAACACATGATCAAAAAATTAATATGATTAATAAATAATTAAGAAAGCTTTAGTTTTTAAAAACTGCTACAACACCCCTAGTTTCATGAACATGATGAACAACATGCAGAATGGTGTACTTGCTCAAAATAAGATCATATATTTTCATATATAGTATCATCTCGCAATATTTTATTAACAGTGACATAGCATCATTTGAAATGTGATGAGGAATACTATTTGAAAACATGCCTTTGTGCATCAGCAAGTCACCTTAGCACAAGTTATATAAAGCAGGCAGAACTTTGGACTTTGTATCCTTGGGATAAGATGATATATAAAGATAATGTTGTAACAACCCTGACAAAGGCCATACATTGTGTACATGCGAACCTGGCAAGTCAATTTATTAATAAGAAACTATTGTGGGCACAATTTTATTGCATAATAAGTTTAATGACAGGAAAGTTGAACTACTAAAGTAAATAAAGCATTAAATTCTTCAAATACATTTATAACCAAATAAAAATAAACAAATAACAAATTTTTGTCTAACCCCATCCCCAAAATAGCTACTTGTTTGCTTATGAAATATATATGATAGCACTTTATCAAAGTAGTGTCTCAGTAAAGTTACCAGTGTTGCCAAATTTGATAACGACTGTTATACAACATATATGTACAGAAGGAATCTAGGCAACTAATCAGCAAATTGCACATTTTGTGACCTACAAGTATTATTTTTTTGAATTCACTGTGCACCTTTCTAAACATGCAACTTTGGTAAAACAATTGAAAACGCACGTTCGATCATACACTATATATATTTGATCAAGTTTTCTCCATTCATTTGAATTTAAAATCATCAGTGGACATTCAATGGTCTATAACTGATATTCATTGAAAAGAGAGACTATTCATTGAAAAGAGAAACTAAAGCATTTTACACCATCGACACAGATTTTGAATGTAAATCTTGCATGTATCAGATGTTACAGCACACATCTAAATCACTGTGTGCACTTTGTATTCATGAGCTAGGGCAACAAGTCCAGAAAATTTTCACCTAAATTCCCTTTTCATCAGTGATAATAATGATTGGGGGTGTCTCATAAAAGAAAAATTTAATGTTTTTCATTCATGAGATGGTAAAACAATTTCATATGGTGAAGGATGCAGCTGTATATCAACAAATCAAAGCTGAGTAGAATGGAACAGTGCGTCTTTACCTGAATTAAACAGTTCTCCTATCTCACTCATAAACATTACATAGTATGCTAATTACTTCAGATTATAAACCCAATTGTGTACCTTACCTTGAGTTTGGCAACAACAGGTGTTGTGATATCAAGAAGTTCCAAAAGTCTTGTAGCTTGCTCACGGAAGTCATCTGCCACAGGTAACGTTTCGGCATCTGCTTCTAATACTGAGAAAACCAATCCGATAAGATGACTAAATGTAGAAAAAAAAATGATTTGTTTTGGTTTCCCTCATGCCCCTAAATAATAATAATAATAATAATAATAATAATAATAATAATAATAGTAATAATAATAACAATCATGAGAATGGCAGCAAATGATAAGTACTGTGAAGAAAGATATCCAAGATTTTTAGAATTGTGAAACATTCAATTACAATACACCGTATGATGTGTAAAGTTTGAAGATCTGGGGCAATCATCTTTTTTTAAAGACCTCCAATCTATATTTTATTGATGATTGTATTAGATCATTCTACATAAGTATGTTCTACATGTACTGGTAAACACCTGTATATCTAATTACCTCAGAGTCAAGCAAATAGTTTGAAATATACATGTAGAGAGATTCTTTTAAGTGCACTATTATCACTATCATTACAGTGATGAAGAGGAGGAGGATAATTATGATGATGGTGGTGACGATGATGATAAAGATGATGCTCAACGGTTGAGTATCACCTCCTTAGAAGGGCGTTAACTATGTGTTGAAGTATACTGGCTCTAATTAGACAATATCTGACTTACCAGCGACATCCCCAGGTAGCTTATCCAACTGCTCCACTTGTGCCACTGGATACGGTTCCTCCTGGATGAGCCGATCCACCTTGAACCGGCACAAACCGGTCACAAGCAGAGTGTAAGCTGGTCTTGGCCAGTTGGTTCCAGTCACCTGGACAACAACTCCAGCTGTGCCAATGGCATGCATACTATCCAAGACCTCCTGAGTTTGTCAAAGAACGGAATGACAGTTAAAGCTTATAGATTGGAATTTTTCAGTCTATGGTGAGATCATGCACACAGAGCAAAATTTTGAAAAGGCAAGACTTTCTACTTTTCCCTGGCTGTCCAAATGAAAATGAAGTACAATTAACTTTAAAAGTCAGAACTGTAAACTGGAAAGACATTTCACAAAGGCATCAATGAACAAAGTTAAGAACTAAACACAAGCTATACAAAACAAGTGATTATAAGTCATGATCTACTGTAACATTTATTGACTTGTAAGCCAGTTCAGAAATGGCAATAACAATAACAAAATTAGTGTTTTCATGTTCATATCATGGATGAAGAAAATGTCAGAAAAGATGCCTTCATTGCCATCCACTGAATACAATTTCACAGTAACTTATAAAGAAATATAGAATGCTACCTGGGATACAATATATTTTGCACCTCTCATTTGCTCATTACTCCACGTTAAGGGAGGTAAAAAATAAAACTTTGGAGCACTTTAGAATTTGAATATTTGGCTACAGAAGTATCACAAATTTGGGCTCTAATGTGCTTTCGTACGACCTAACACATTACTACCAACATACACTAAATAAACAGCATACAACGTACCAACTTGCTATACGGCGTCAGTGTTCTCCACTAGCGGTTTTACCCGGGGGCTCCGCCCGGGTAAAATTTGAAAAACCAGTTTAGCGCCCGGACAAAATTTCCCCGCCCGGACAAAAACTTGATGCGCCCGGATATGAAAATTGACATATTTTCACGCACAGACAAGACAGCATCAAGACCGCGCGGCATTGCGCAATCATAAAAACTTTACTCGCATGATCATGTCGGAAAACGCACGAACGCATTATCTCTTTGCATGAACCACGCCGAATTCTCATTGCGATCACGGCCACATATAATGCACCATCTCGACGCAGTGCACTATAATACGTATGCCGTCACGAAACCGCAAACTTGACGCCGTCGCGAAACCGCAAATTTGACTTCGGAGGCCGACGAACACAAGAGCCCCCGGACAAAATGCAGACCAGTGGAGAACCCTGGGCGTACGATAGCACATTAGCTCCCAAATTTGGACCTTACCAAAGAAGCAAAAATGCATGTGTGATTTAAAAACTACTTTCACATTAACAGGAGCACTTTCTATATTTTTGATAGGTGCTATTGTTATTGCCACACAGGTGAACTCTGAATCATTTCATTTCCTATTCATAGGGTTGAATAAGATCATCAAATCTCATATGAAATAACAAAACTGTAAGGCCCGAATTCTCAAAGGTGGTAATAGATTTGTACCATGGTTTATGCAGATTTTGTGGTATAAGTGCGCTTGATTTCGCGCGTACACTTATAAAGATCCAAGATGAACGCGCGCCGGTTGCGCGTGGTTGGCAAAAGCACTAAATTTACGCTAGTTGCCATGTTTCAGACCATGGTTTATTTAAATTAATTTAAACAAACCATGGTCTGAATTTACATAAACCATGGTCTGAACCATGGCAACTAGCGTAAATTTAGCTCTTTTGCCAACAACGCGCAACCGGCGTGCGTTCATTATTGGATCTTTATAAGTGTACGCGCTAAATCAAGCGTATTTATACCACGAAATCTGCATAAACCATGATCTGAATTGAAACCACCTTTGTGAATTCCGGCCTAAGAGTGCATATTGTTTTGAACATTAAACTTACTGCTTTCTCTGGATTCTTTGGTACCACTCCAACGATTGTACTTGTCAAGGTGTTATGACGCAGGATGTGGCTCTTCACCATGTTCATACTAAACAATAAAAAAAAAAATTAAAGCACATCATATGTTGTTAGAAACATTGGGGATGGATGTGACATCAAAGTTAACATCCTGTCATTAACACATGTTATTGTTTTATAAAGCATAAGATAAGCCTCCTGCTATAGTATGTGGCATTTTTAATTAAATTTCAAGCAGGATTCAATTAGAAATTTTAGGATAACAATCAAAAGAAAATCAGAAAACGATTTAAATTTTTGAAATTGATCAAGAATTGACCACCAATTCATGTGATAAAAGTGTAATCAAATAACTTTAGGTCACGAATGTTAAGATTATAGGAGATTTACTGTTAACCCATGACAATACAGAGTCTTCTTATGGTTCAAAGTAATCAGTTTTCTCTCCTCAAATTGGCAACAACAATTCTTATTTTCCATCCCTACTTGTTTGAGAAACAATGTGAATGAATATTGCAAAATTTAACCCCAAAAAATGCCAATTTGTACAATTGTACATGAAAACAGGGATTATATATTTAACACTGTGTTGCCAATTTAGAGACTTTAATGATATTGATAAGTTATAATTAAATTGCTTGTATTCGTGAACACCACAACATACAGCATTGGAAAAAGACTTTAAAAATTCAGTGATTTTGGCCTTTCTGTACATGTACATATTGTGTAATTTCTAGCATTCTGGATCAAAAGATTCTCTACAAAAAACATCACAGAAAGGAGACACTATACTGCTAAGGGCATATCATTTAGGCCTACATGTACATGTATATCTATAATCTTAATCTAGTGAGCTGTTACTTTCCTGGGTACCTTTTGCCCGATTCTGCAAGTAGCACTCAACTGCTTATTATAGCTTTGTCACGCAAAATAATAAGTGAGCATTCTTTATTATTTTGACCCAAATTTTATCATTCAGTCAAATCATTATTGTATAATTCAGAGACACAAGTAAAATTCAATTCAACTCATTTTTTTAAAAACAAGTTATACATGTACATATTTACAATCAAAACATCAATATTTTACTTAACAGTGAACAGGTAAATGTAACATTTGCAGATGTAATCATTATATTTGTACATTTATGCTTCAAAATATTCAAATGATACAAAGAAATATCAAAAAGTGTATAAATAAAAGTTACAATTCCTTAAAAAAAAAAAAATTTAGATATTGTAACTTTACAGCTGTAGACCCTATTTAAAAAGAAAAAGAAAATTACTGCAAAATTCTCAGTTAAATTACACTGCATAGTCTACATATAAACCACTCACACTTATGCGAGGTTATTGGAGATTACCTTGCACTCACTTATACATGTACAAGCTTATCTGAAGATAACCTTGTACTCCAGACTAGCTTTTACTCGTGAATAGACTCCTTTAGCTTTTGTGTGTATCAGCAGGCCTTTTTCCAGTCTAGATCATTCATACATGAGAGGAAAATAATTATTTAAAATTTCACTTTCAATTCTGAATCCCCAAATTTGTGGCACAGTAAGAGTTGAAGAGTCCCTGAATCAGGTAATCTAGCAAATTTAAGAAAATTAAATCTTGCTTAGAGCAATTTTGTAATCTGTTTTTGACTGCTGCAACAGTGAATGTTGGACACAGTCCCACATAGGCAAAGGCTGCCTCACACTCTGTACCTTCATACCGTGAGCAATTGCCTCCCATAGGCAAGTGTGTGATATCTTGCAGGAGGGGAGCAAGATCACGACCAAAAACAGCCTGAAAATTTCACTTAATCAAGATGATAAAAATCGAAGGATCTGGCATGAAATTAGATATTTTATCATTCTAAAATGTAGAAGGAAGTATTTTCTCAGAATTTTGCAGATTATATTGGTGTTTTTACCTCTTCAACTTAGAGGCTGTGACAGGCCGAAACTGACACAGCCCCATATATCTAGTGATGGTCCCTGGCTTGAGTGCATATAAACATGAAATTAATCTCTCCAGATGAAGTGGAAGTGGAAGTGGAACTACTGATTCTAGAGGCAAACTATCTGGCACAGAAATATCTTGACTACTCTATGTTATGAAATAGGAAACGACTGCATGCACACTCAGGTGTGAAGTCTATGACGTTTACATCAATTACATGTACCGGTATGTTAGCATGGGGGAAAGATTAATGCCTTTAAAGTTTGGCTTTTGAGGCTTTGACGAAATAATGAAGTTCTATGTGCACATGTGGAGTGTATGAGTGGTTTCATATTTCATAATAATGCCAAATATCTAAGTATTTCTGCATGTTTATTACAGTGAAATAACCTTCACTTCGGTATGGTGTTGGATTTGGAATAGACACTGCATTATAATGAGGGAGAGGCGGAGGAGCTCCATTGTCTAGTCACAGCACACTCTCCTAACGTCTCGACCCCAGAGCTCGGGCATGCTTTCTACCCGATTCCCGTACCACCACACGCGCACATACAAGCTTTCACAGAACCTTACGAATTTCCCTAAATATAGTAATTAAATATCTCATTGGTTATGCTAGCTTATACTAGTATACTCACTTTGTAGGATTGTTCACAGGTATTCTCATAGATGCTCCTGGTAAAAGCACGGCATCTGCCACAAGTAAAAGTGGCAGACGCCGAGGAATACTCAGTCCCTTTCTGTCCGACATGTTGTTGTTGTGATGTAAGCTAAGGCAAAAGGTCAAACAATTACACAATAACAACGTTAACCGATATCAAAGTTTGACCCCACCCCCCTTGTACTAGCTCTAGCTTCTGAAAAAGGACTGAGTAGCATCAGGGACGCCCACTAAAATCTCCTTATTACAAAGATATATATAAAAATGAGAAAGGTCATGGGTCATTCTCAGCACATAAAAAATTCATAGCTGCCTCATCATCAGTTCACAACAGATGCATATATATATATATATATATATATATATATATCCTCATCACCACCAAGTTTTCGAGCCTGCAGGCTTCATACTTAAAATTTCTAAAAAGTCAAAATAATGGTGGTGCTTTATTTGTTCATCTTTGATATATATGTATCATGTGTATTCACAATCTTTTATCCATTTTAAATTTCAGGAAGACCACAAGACAAATTTCTTTCTCTGAAAGTGTTACACTGGACGTATCCCATCATGGTCGGTTTGTACAGCAATGAACAATGAAGTCACAGCAAACCAAACTCTGCACAGTAGAAGTATTTTCTGAAAAGTGAGAATTATAATTAGAACAAAGGGCAAACTTAGTGACTGACTTTATCAAGTATAGGCACAAAGAAAAATGAAAAAACGGTGGACATAGTCACGGGTGTGTTTGGCGTAGGCCAATATAATTATACGGAAAGAACAACGGTAGGCTCTTCAAAATTTTGCATCTCATATACAAATTATTGTTTGAGGGCACTATATCCCCCTTTTCTCCACCCCCCCCCCCCCTCCCTTCCTCCATCCCCCGAAGATCATCTTTCTCTCTCTCTCTCTCTCTCTCTCTCTCCTCTCTCTCTCCCTCTCCCCCTCTCTCTCTCTCTCTCTCTCTCTCTGTCTCTCCCTCTCCCTCTCTCTCTCTCTCTCTCTCTCTCTCTCTCTCTCTCCTTCTCTCTCTCCCTCTTTCTCTCCCTCTTTCTCTCCCCCCCCGGGGGGGGGGGGGCACTCAATTTTTTTTTTCAGACGGGGATATGCTTTTGTTCCGACCGGGTATCTTAATTGAGAACGCGTGAGACGGGTGAGAACGGCAGTTTATTGAAATTCGGGTATCTTGAGAACGGCGATCGGCCGGGGTCGTCAAAGCGGCACATATACCCGTCTGTCAAATATATTGAGTGCCCCCCGCCCCCCCCCCCCTCTCTCTCTCCTATAACACTATCAATTGATGCTTCCCGATCAAAGTTGGGTTGTAATACACAATTTGCCCGACATTTCCTCTGCAGTCCACACCCAGTGGCGTAAGGACAGGAGGCACAAACTTTGTCCCGATCACGGAATTTTTTTTTATAATGAAAAAAACAAGAGTAAGAAAATGCGAAAAGGAAGGATCGTAAAGAGAAGATGACATGATCCCCACACCTCCAATATTGTTGCCATTTAATCTTTTCAATTTATAAATATATATATATATATCAATCAATATATATCAATCAATATATATCATCGCCCCCCCCCCCCCGGGGGGGGGGGCGATGCCCAACATCTGACCCAATGGTGTTTCAAATATACATTTCAGCAAGAAATTCACTTTTTGGGGCCCTAATTGAGCGGGGTGGGCGTAGGGTGGCGGACGTTCCATTTGCCCATACACTGTAAAAAAAAATTCGTTGGAATTACTCAAAAAATATTCGTCAACAGATTGCCTTGATTATTTTAAGTATTTGTCACAGGAAATTTTACATAGAATAATTTTACTTATTTTGCTTAATAAATTTTTGCTCAGTTAAATTGAGTTACATTAACGTAAATAATTTAAGTATTGTTATCATGATAGATAACAATTAAAAAAAATTATGACATGTTTAAACTTGTACCCATCTAACATTCACTGACACTTTTTCAATTTACATAATTTAGGATTTAACCAATTATCTATCATCATCACCAACAAACACTATTACTTACGCTTTAATTTGACAACTATTGAAAGGGCTCCGAATTCTGTATATACTCGATCGTATCATCTTTAAAAAAAAACTGGTTGACAATTTTCCTGAAATATCAAGTTTTGATTTGTTTTGAAGTGAGTGACAATTAAAAATTGTCTTATCTTCTTATCTTTGCTTAAATGAATTAGGAAATATTTTAAATTTCTTAGATTTTCATTCAACCACAAAAAAAAGAATTGTTTTATTTTTTAAAAAAGAGAGAGATTAATTTGGTCTTAATGAATATTCATGAATTATGTTAATACTTATATTACGAACTGCATCAGTCTTCACTTAAAAAAGATAAGTACAATCAACATAAATTGTTTGAGTAATACGTATAATTTCTTATTTTGAGTAGCATTACTAAATTGATACAAGATGAAATTACTTAAATTTTCTTTTGTATTTATTTTACTTTAAAATTTCAAGTATATTCTACTAAAGTGAAAGTTTGAGTTAATAAGACTTAAATCGAATGCGTAAGTGGCAAAACTTATGTTTTGAAGTAAATTCTACATGGAAAAAATAAGTCAAAATTACCGATGGGCATATTATTTTTTACAGTGTATCCCCTAATTCTAATTCATGTAAATTTGTCGAGAGGGGGGCAGACTGCCCCTTACCTCGATATGCTATAGTGATGTGGATCCCGGAGTTATTTCCCTTTGATCCTTACTTCCAATGAGATCCATTGGGCGAGGTTATTTACCGTTCTTTTTGTTTTTGTTGTTGTTGTTGTTAGATTCGAATTATTCCTATCATCTCAGCATGAATAACTAGGAATGGATGTCCAGGAAAATATACCCTTTCTTCCTTTGCCGCATGCCTTCGGTTCTCTGTAGGTTATAAGGTATCATTTTTTAAAAATTATTACCCGGTATCATTGTCATTAAAGAAAAGTATTATTATAGCCCAATAAAAAGCCTTGTACTAAGACACGTACACGGCTTTTCGGGTGCTTAACAACACCCTCCCAGGCCCCAGTAAAAGAGAAGGAAATAAAAATGCTTTCTTTCTTATTGGCTCTGTTACCTTTGATTAGATTTTTAAGTCTCTGGCTTTAGTATATGGAAGAAGAAGAAGAAAAAAAAAGAGAAAAGTAATAAGTGGAAGTACAACTGACCTCATGTGAAATGATGAACGGACTTATGGTTTACAGAAGGAGAAGCCTGCTATGATTTACCCCCCCCCCCCCCCCACACACACACACGGGGGGGGGGGGGCGTTGGAATCTAATTTCCCGACATAGATCTCAATTCAATTCAAAAGGGTTTATTAAAACATGCTTGGCAGTACACAGATTGAATTGTGCATAATTATTTTACAATATCAGTATCGTACAAATTGCAATATGTTTTTTTTTTTTTATTATAGATATAAAATATTTATCCTTCGACCCTTCGATTTATCCACTCACAAGGTACTTTTTCTTCATCTTATTTAGTGTTTTATACACCATTTTCAAAAGAAAATAAAAATAATTGAATATAATCTTCTTTCCCAATTTCAACACGCTGTAAGCTCTTTTTTTCGGAGGGCATACTGGTACGATCGAATCTTTTTGTTTCTTTTTTGCAACAGCGCCAGCTCTAGTCGGACAACTGTCGTCAGCTAACTGCGGACGGAAGCCGTGTCTGCGGATTTTTGCTGATTATTATCGTTATATATTACATTTCAAAACACTCTGTCACCAAAGCAGGTACACATAAAGATTGTTGAAGACTGTCCAGTTCTTGGAAGTCACCAAGAAGGAAAACCATTTACCAAAACGTGGTGAAATCCCAAGTGACCTTGTTATTTGAAAGCAGCTGACATCACCTCGGAAAATGGTTCGCATTGCAGCCGAAAGTCTGGCGGGGGTCGTGTTCATGTGTTTGATCCTCGTCTGCTGTGCGGTGAAAGATGTCGTGACCGGTTATGATCGGGAACGTGTTGCCTGCCCTTACAAAAGTTTGGTGTTTGGCCCTGGACTGGAAACAAATTTCGTTGTTCCTGCGAGGTTTTTCTACATTCAAGCTGTAGACTTTGAAAACAATAAGTGAGTAGCTACTTGCAGATTTTTTTTTATATTTGATTTCTTTTTAAATGTCAATGTCGTGTTGAATTTATTTTTTAAGTTCTAGACCCTATTTTGATTTTATTTGAGCATGCTGAGTTTGATGATTGTCATGATTGTTAATGACTAAACTATTAGAACATGTCAGTACTAGTATGCACTTCATCATTTTTATGTACATATCATGACCTTGTATTATGTAGACTTTTGTATACAGTATAGGTTTATATATTTTGCAGTCTGATATTTTTTGTTGTTGATATAATAATTAGTCTAATAATATAATTACCGGTAATGATTATTTATTGATTTAGAAATTTTGTGGTTATGGTACATGCATTGAAAGAATTTTAGCAACTCTCTATCATTTTTCGGACTTTCTGCATGCATGTGTTGCAGTTTGCTTAACCGTACTTGGTGGAATTTCTAAATAGATTCAGAATTACTCAGACTCTGAGCATAGTCAATTTTAGACAGAAAAATCTGTCTGTTTGGAGGAGTTTCATAACATTTTTTGACTTATGAGGTTCTCCTCCAAGACAGACGGAAGCCTCCCATACAGTAGTCACTGTAGTCGAGTGACTACGGTGCCATCTTAAAGGGCCAGTCTAATGAGAACTCACGGGGAAATGAAATCGTGCGGAATTTGCACAAGGCTCGTTTACTTGTACACATAGCACGCCCGTTGTGCGAGGCCGTCGGACTAATGCCATAAATGATCGGACGGCACAAAGTTGACTGAACTGGAGCTAGGCCAATTGTGAATAAAGACTGAAATGCACCAGATTACCTTATTGTCCCCGCCGAACGAAGTTCGCGAGGGGACTATGAAACGGGCTCCGTTCGTGTGTGCGTGTGTCTGTCCGTCCGTCCGTCCGTCCGTCTGTCCGTGTGTTAGAAAATGCTACTTCTCCGTCATTTCTTGGCCGATTTTGATTCTGATTGTTTTATCTGATAGGGCTGGGTGGGGGCTTCCAAACTTCTACACAGAATTTTGAAATTCATTAATTATGCAAATTTATGCAAATTTATTCAAAATTGACGAAAAATGCTACTTCTCCTCTATTTCACATCGGATTTTGATTCCGATTGTTTTATCTGATAGGGCTGGGTGGGGGCTTCCAAACTTCTACACAGAATTTTGAAATTCATTAATTATGCAAATTTATGCAAATTTATTCAAAGTTGACGAAAAATGCTACTTCTCTATTTCACTTCGGATTTTGATTCCGATTGTTTTATCTGATAGGGCTGGGTGGGGGCTTCCAAACTTCTACACAGAATTTTGAAATTCATTAATTATACAAATTTATGCAAATTTATTCAAAATTGACAAAAAATGCTACTTCTCCTCTATTTCACATCGGATTTTGATTCCGATTGTTTTATCTGATAGGGCTGGGTGGGGGCTTCCAAACTTTTACACAGAATTTTGAAATTCATTAATTATGCAAATTTATGCAAATTTATTCAAAATTGACGAAAAATGCTACTTCTCCTCTTTTTCACATCGGATTTTGATTCCGATTGTTTTATCTGATAGGGCTGGGTGGGGGCTTCCAAACTTCTACACAGAATTTTGAAATTCATTATTCATGCAAATTTATGCAAATTTATTCAAAATGGCTGAAGGTTCATAATGTTTTCATGTTTTATATTTCAGTTGTATACATGCATTGTTGGTATTCTCTTCTTTTGCATGCAGTAACATTATTATTTTATTCACTAAAGTTTTTCACTGAAGTTTTAAGGTTCAGGCTAGTTAATTTCCACAGATCTGCACTTCCGGCGGGGACATTTATTACGCATTGCGTAATTTACTCATTCACTTGTTACTAATGTACAGAATACATGTACAGATTATGGATTCCTAATTTTCTTTGCTCATTACTGAGCTGTTAAATATTTATGATTAGTTTTGTTTGCAGATATCGGTATATCAATATTTTGTACACTTTATAAACCATGCCATATTTAGCATTCTGTTTTAATTTGGGGGGAATTCAATGAGAATATTTATATATTTTTTTGTTATAATAAAAAGAAATGATGCTAACTTTGAAACCAGACCATTCTGAATCGATTCATTGGCGTAAATATTCACAATTGAATGACATGCGCCGTTAAAACCAATCCACAACAACAACATAGATGACTTTACACACATAAACATCACTCTTCATTTACAATGTAGGATTAAAGGATGGTGTGAACCCCTCTTTGTTGAGCCATTATGTAATCTGCTCCTTTATTGATTTCATGTTAAAATCTGAGCTTTTGTGGTTTTATACAACTTAGCAGTGACAACCACAATCTTTTGTGTTTTAAATCCTGTGTAAGTGGACCTACATGTATGAGAAGTCAATAGATTATTGTGATCCCTCTCCTAGAGATTATTCACTTGCTGCTATCGATTTCACATTAAAATCTTACGGCTTTTGGGGTTTCATGGAACAGTTTTTACAGATAAGCACTTATTCTTTCAATCCTTTGTAAATTTATGATCCCTATCTCTTGCCATTGTGTGATTTGTTGACTTCTTGATTCAATTTAGAAATCCTTGAGCGTTTGAGAATTCATATAGCTTGTTACCCTTTTTTGAAAATCTGTGAGAGTGAATTTTTTACCTGTCTTGCCCCTGTTACAGATTAATTGAATTGATTACATGTTAAAATCTAGCTTTTGTGATTTAATGCAACTTTGCAGTACATGTATTAATCTTTTGTGTTTTAAAACGTTTGAACAGACTGGTTGTAGAATGAAGGCAAGACATTGCTGTACTGCTAAATGAATAGTATGTTTGGTTTGCTAGATGCAAATCACTATTTATAGGTCTAGAATCAATTCACATGGGGGCATGTCTCATTGAGACGTGTACATCATCCATGTACATGAAAACTGATAAAAAAGGTACTTTTTCAGCATTAGGCGCATAATCCGGGTTATGTCTTTAGGATATCAAAAACAGCAAAATTCATGAAAAAGGATTCAGAGGTGATAAGAAGAAGATCTGCGGAAAGCGGTATTAAAATCAGAGATGATAGACAGGTTTCCCTCCCTGTTTAGGGTATCAAAACTACTCCTACTGCAATCCCCGTTTAGGGTGCTTTTCAGAAGGTGATTTCTCAATGAGACATGCCCCCCCCCCCCCCCTGGGAAATACCCATATGTTGGGGAGTTCTCAGATAGATTTAGGTTGAATTCAGTTTGTGATCTTGTACAATGGTAGTTCTTGTTTTGAAATTTGACCGTATCATTTAGTATTCACCATCCAAGTTTTCTTTTTTTAGTGCCATCGTATTTAGGCATAAAGTAATTTAGGACAATAATCAACTTGTTACATTATCAGTGAAAATCCTGTAATTCAATTCATTTGAAGTAGTGGCATTGGGTTGATTGTATGAACTAATCATGTTGATATTCTCAGAGGATATTTTGTTCACTTTCAACATTTTGCATGGCTGTATAAAAGTCTCAAAACTTTATTGAATTTACTATACATTTATGCAGCTGTCCAGGTATTTTGGTGACAATAATCCTCATTTTTCTGCTTTTTTTCATCAGCAATAACAGTTGCACCTAGTGATACAAACCTTTAGAGAGCTCAAGTTGCTGCCAGAAAAGGAGCATAAATATTAGATCACTTGCAAGGTTTTAAGATTGAACCTGACTAATTTTCAAAACAGATAATACAATTTAGAACATTACATACTGTGCAGTTTAGGAGAATCTTAAATTAGCAAAAGAAATCTGACTGTAATACAATGGGAGACAACTCTTATGTTTTGTTTGTAATGATAAAAAAACATCCTGTTTATTTTTTATTTTTTGTGTGTAAAAGTCTTCTTTAAAGGAGGGCATTCAGATTATAGTCTAAAGGCCTATATTTAGCACAAGTTTTCAGGAAATTTTATTAAAGGAAAAATTGGGAAATTAATAAATCATTCGTACTACTTATAAAGATTAATACACTTTCAAAATTGCATTTAACCACATACATGTACACTTCTGATTTTCTATCATTTTCATTCATTTTTTTGCGTGCAGTCATTAGCAAATTGCTATCATCTATATCCCCTTAAACCTCTATCCATGTGCTTGTTATGCAGAGAGAAATTGACTCTGTCACTTTAGACAGTTACCACTTAAGAAGTATGTTTTTCAGGATGTACAAGTCGATAAATCTTTTCTTGATTGACAGGTTGCATATTTCCTGATTTTATGAACGGCTTGTCTCTGCCAGACCTGTATGTTCAGAATACAGGGGAAAACAGTTAGACGGCAGAAATGTTGCTTGAAACTGATTGGCATTAAGCCTTTCGCGACATCACTCCACATTTTGTGGTTTGGCTCAATAACTTTTGATTCAGAGCCCTAAAAAATATACCAGATGCATGAGTAGAAAGAACAAGAATCTCTGCACATACTGGGTCCATTTTTGTTGCATGACTATATTTTGTTTGATGCCAAGAATTTTAAACAGGAGAATAAGCTTTAAAATCTTTAAATTGGCAATACATAAAGAGATTTGAAATCATTGTTTTTTAATCAAAATTGGCAATTATTTCAACTTTAAGACAAATCCCTAACCATGTATATCATCTTCAAAGATATTACACCGTATTAGAACCATGTAGCACTAAAAGGAAAATATTATTGTTGCCAATTTGAAGAACAAAATGTGATCAATTTAGATCTTAAATAATTGCTGTCCTGAAAGGGTTTAAACACAAGTACAAACAGACATAGTTATGTATGTATTGTACAGGTATACACATCTCTACATTTTTGTGTGTCTGAAATGTAACTTTAGGTAAAAAAGTCGAAGCAGTGTAAAAAATATCAGATTAGAATTGGATTCAGTTATTCTTTATGAAGCCATATAAAATTATGTGGCAAACTATGAGAGAACACAACCCTTCCACATTTTCTACATTATAAAACTGCACTTTGGTAGCAAAAACAACTTTTGTTCACGTATTTTGTTACACATGTGCGCTTCCAAGACTCTTCTTTCACACCTAAAGCCAGTCGGCCCTAAATAGAGTGGGCTTGTAAATGAAATCTGCACATCTTCTGGCCAAAATAGGCAAGTGCTGTGTAGAGTATGAAAGTTACATTCCATTTTTTAACCACAAAATACATAGCATCCTATTCCTAGGTACACTAAAAGGTAATCATAGTACACCAGCAAGTGTAACAGATGTTGTATTTTACATGTAAATGTATGTCCCCTACAATTTTCAAACTGTAACTTTACAAAAAACTGCGTTCATACGGGACTTGTGGTTTCAAAACTTTATATGAGCGAAACTTTAAGTTAACGAAACAACGACTCGCTAACCACAATGAGTGTTCACATGGGCCCGAAACAGCGATGCTTGTTGTTCTGAAACTACAAGCTACATGTAAGCGATCATCACTGTTCACACCGGAAGTAGATACTGATACAGTACATATAGAGTTCCTATGTTCATAATTCGTGCGAAGGGTATGACCCGGAAGTTTAACATGAACAGCGAGGTCATCGTTAACCACAAGCTTGTGAAACTGAAAGTTTATTCCATTCACATGGTCTGAAACTGCGATGGAGGACCACCCACTGCTCATGGTTTCAGCGTTAACCACGAGCTCGCTTGTGGTTCTAGAACTACATGTACAAGTAAACTTAAAATTTTGAAACTACTAGTCAGTTCATACGGTCTGAAACTACAAGATAACTACAAGATAACTACAAGTTAACTTAAAGTTTTGAAACTACAAGCAAAACTTAAAAGTTTGGCTCCCATCGTGTGAACCTGACTATTGTGGAACAAATGACCCGTCTTTGCACCCCCTGCTGATATTCTAACAGAGAGGAAATTACTCAAAATGTCTACCTCCTTATGTGTCAGAACAGCATGTTTTTTGAGTACTCTTACTTGTGTTTTTGTCTACATGTACTGATGTAGAGTATGTCACTCTCTACATACCAGAGCCCAGAATGTAGTAATTTCTTCCCATCACACATGCAGGCTGATTCGTGTACATGTATGTACAATGTAGGGTGACACGACATTTGCTCCTGCGACATTTGCTCCGCCGTCCATACATGTATCTTGAAAGGTCAAAGGTTAAGGTCAAGATCATGATTTTTTATTTTCTTCAGGACAATGTGAAGATTAGGATTAGGGTTAGGGTTAGAGTTCGGTTTAGGTTTAGGATTAACATGGCAAAGTTAGATCGGAGCATGCAACTGTCGCAGGAGCAAATGTCATGGAACCTGTAGTATGTAGATCTCTCATGCAGTGAAGGAATGGAATAAAAATAGATATCGTATTTTAGAAGACTGACCCATTGCTAACTAGAACGGAGTTGTGGTCCCTGTATTAAAGCCTATGGGAATAACAAAATTCTGTAAAGTACTGTCAAACCAGAAATTTTTTGCATGCATGAAACTTTCGCGAATTTCTCAAGGGTCGAGATAAGCGAAAGTTTCATGCGATGAAATAATCAAATCACAATTTTAACAACATAAAATTATTGCAATTTGCGAAAGTTTCTCGCTGCAAAATTGGCTTTCATTAGCAATTTGTGAAAGCTTCCGGTTTCACAGTAGATAACGGGTTAAAGGGTATATGTCTACAATGATATCAAATTGATTTGAATTAAGTCATAAAGAGTTGGAGTAGCATGTCTTTTCTTTCCAGTTTCCGCTTTTATTCAAATCAACTGGATGTCAAAGTGGAATGTCCTTTAAAATATTAACTCAAAAATGTGAGGTTTAGAATTAAAGCGTAACTAAAAAACTGTAGGGCCTATAGGCCTACCGTCTATAGAAGATCAATATTTCAGCAAACCATTTTCCCCTGCTATTTCCTGTTCATAGTTTACACTAGGCCTGAGTCATAACGGGTTTTTTTTTGACCGGTGCCCGCCGGTGATTTTTCGGGTGAGACCAGCGGACCGATGAAATTTCATGAAAAAATATGCGGTGCAAAAAAGCTGCATATAACGCGCCGCCCGCATCGGGAAAGTAGCATGTTTTTGATTGTTGAAGAGGGAAAACATGAGAGATCTTAAAAGAACATAATATTTATATTACAAGTAGCCTTGAGTCATAACGGTTTTCTTTTTTTGACCGGCGTCCGCCGGTGATTTTTTGGCAAGACCGGCAGACCGTTGAAATAAAAAAATAATGGTACATAAAGAAATTCAGTGTTAATGAAAGACTTTGAAAATCAACCAGTTTAAGAACTAAATTCCCTTATCTATATTAGAACTTTCTCATGATATTAAATTTCAAACCATTAATCAACCAAGTAGGACTATGGAAATAAGATTACCGAGCAGGATTTCTCAATTTTCTTGCTTGAATTTATCGGCCCATAACATGATGATACTGTTGCATTCTGTATACGTGTATGGGCGCTGCCATCTTTTATTTGTTTGTTGCAACTCGTAATTACTCCAGTTAGCCTGGAGTTAGCGCCATCTCGGGGCAAGGTGCGCAGAATCGTACCAGCAGCGCTCACACAGAATTCAACAATAATATACGGGCCGATAAATTCAAGCAAGAAAATTGAGAAATCTTGCTCGTTGATCTTATTTCCATAGTCCCACTTGGTTGATTAAAGGATTGAAATTTAATATCATGTGAAAGTTTTAATATAAATAAGGAAATTTAGTTCTTAAAACTGGTTAATTTTCAAAGTCTTTGACACTGTGAATTTCTTATGTATTTCTTTATTTCATCGGTCCGCCGGTGTGCATGAAATTGCACCAGTGACCGGCTGCATCGGTCGGGCGCCGGTGGACCGACCGACTCGACTCAGGCCTAGTTTACACAGTCTTGTCACACTTCTGGATAATTCGCACTGGTGATACTAATAATGATACTCAGAAAATTATATGCTTTGCAGCCTACAATACTTTATAGGATCATGAAAAGTGGCAGATGCAATGACATTCTCTTGTGGGAATGTTAACTTGTTTTGTACTTGTATGGAGGAGGAATTTCATGGGCTTTGACTTTGCACAGTGCGTAAACAGTCAGTAATGCGTAAACAGTCAGTAATGCATCAAGTCAACAAAGAGATTATCAAACCAATTTTTTTTTTTTACATGAACCGAACTCAACAATATGGGTTGAAATATTCTTTGTATACTCCGGCAAAACCATTTCCGACCCCCATTATCACCATTGAGACAGACAACAGAGTGACCAGACTGACAATATACCAAACAAATAATCGCATTACTCTAAATGGTCAAGACTTTCGGTGTGTTTATCGGGGCGATTCTACCTTCTAATCAGCGACTCAAGTCCCTGATTAGCTTACCAGTTACCGGCCGTAACCCTCGATAAACACGAACGCGACTTGATTACCTCATTAGCTTAACAGACTTGAGTCCCGCAAAAAGGTGGGATTCGATTACCGTTTGAGCCAGATACGCGACTCTAGTACCGGCGATAAACACAACGCGATTTGATTCGTGTATACATTTCGCAACTTCACACTCCCGTTTCCGGTTATGACGAAAGCGCGCGCCTATAGCCTACTAGCTAACTAAACAGCACAGTACACGTGCTGAAAAGGCGCGAGCCAGAATTGACCTTTACTTCCTAGGTGATTTATCTGGATCCTGCGCGATGCAAAGCAATGGGCTATCCCAGTTTTGAGTCGCAATGATAAACACGGCATCCTGAGAAACCACATTCATGGGCGCGATCATATCCGCGACTCTATTCGCGAATCAAGTACCGGTACCCTTTTCTAATTTCTAGAAAATTATAAACACACCCTTTGTCAATTATAGTCAATTTAAAGTTGACAGTCCAATCTCCTCTCATATGCCAATCATTTTAACATGGTACCCTAGCTGTCAGGATATTTTTTTTTGGGGGGGGGGGGTTTAGATGAAAAATTGACAGCCTGCTATTAGGTGGAAACATGTTTATTACTTGTAATCTTGTGTTCTTCTGTTGAAACCTGGAAATTGAGTTTGGATCACTTCCAACTATGAATCATAATAACAGTCATGTCAGACAGAACTGGTCTCAATGATCGATGTGAAGGGTGTTCTGAATTTCCTGGGTCAAAACTAAGATATTTTTGTATTTTTCAGGAGGAAAGGAAAGACTGTGCCAGTCTGCCCCTTTGGGTGGTATTTTCATTCAGCAAATTTCAGATTTTAAATCATAACTTGAATTATAATGATGATATTGTTTGAAAATGCTTGTTACTATTCGGGCCAATATATTTCTTGTCTCGCACCACCCTGTCGATCAGGCACATCCTTTTTTCTACCCTTCTTCCCATCCCTGCAACCCGTCCCCCACCCGTTCTTGACATTTCTCAAATGTTTTGCCTGAGTGTTTCTGAATAAGAAATATCATTGTTTACCACTTACAGTTATATAACATTTGTCGTATCAGCACAAAGCAAAATATGAAATGGACATAGTCATGGGATAAAATATTTTGTAAAGAAAAAACATACAAGGAAATTTTGAGGAAGAGCACTGTGGTGCTTCTGTAGATCCAAACATCACTTCAAGTTTATTTCACCACCTCCTAGCCCCTGCCCATGCTAAGGTCTGTTTCGCTACACTACAATGTGCTACATTTATTTTTGCATAAAAGAGAAAAGATAATATTTTATTGAATACATATGGAATTAAAATATGGGAAATTTTAGTTTTAAAGACCATCCCTTTAGGAGTTCGCTTGTTGCAAATTATATAGTGTCTGTTCAGTTTTAATACACATTATATGTGATGATGATGATGAATATGATGATTCACCGCATTTGTATGGCACCATATTTCTGTTAACAACATTCAAAGGCCCAGGCTCCTCCAATAAAGTCATTATTTACACACCTGCTGAAATAGGTATGTTTTGAGGCAAGGTTTGAAGTGTTCTAGACTGTCAATTTCATGAAGAGAGGATGGGAGTGAGTTCCAAAGGCAAGGAGCAATGGATGGAAATGCACAATCTCCATATCCCTTGAGATGTGTTATGGCCTTATGGGTACCTTGAGAGTGAGACCAGATATGTATGTATATATATTAGTGCTGGTATCGACACGCCTGATGTCGCCACTATGGCGACAAAAGTACTGGTTTTGGACTTTGCCGACATGTCGACACGCATGCTCCGATGGCGACATAAAATGGGTCTTTTTACATGTACCTCGCCGTGGCGTCGTGCGCGCGTACGTGATTTGTTTCACATATGCATTAGCAGCGCGCGCGCGCGACATGATCGCTGCGTATCTAGCTGCGACGACCGGTATACATTACGTACATGTACATGCCTAGATATGCGACACTAGCTGACTCGCACCGCATGACTTTCATTAATGCTTGATAAATTGGATCATACAAAACAAATTTTGGGGCAAATAGTTGACTGTGCATCTTTGAGAACTGTAAGTGAGTATGACTGCGAGTGTGAGCCCGTGAGGACTGAGGACATAGTGCATGTATTCCATGTAAAGCTCTTGTGAATTTGTGTCGGGTAACTCTGGTTTAATAGTGTACGGTCACTACGGGATCGACCCGAGTTTAGACTTGTTTGACTCATGTCCAGATGTCGACACATGTCGACATCGGCGTTAATTTTATTGCGACATGGCGACATAGATTTTCCATGCCGATACCAGCACTAATATATATATACATATATATATTTTTTTTTTTTTCACTTTTCTTTAACAGTTTCACCTATTCGCCGGGGAAGAATGCTTTTGCAGTCACAATAAAGACTATTAACGGGAACAAGGGGCGTGTTTATATGCAGATCCTTGATCGACATGATGGCACTTTCATTGTGCGGTATCGGCTCTATGACTCCTACGATGGGCTCAAGATAGAAGTCCAGAGTGCTGGCAGACATGTGGCTGACTCACCATACAAATTAAAAGGTATTTTCTTATTTAGAACTCAGGGATGATTGTCTTTAAATAAATTTTTATCAATTTTAGCAAGAAATATTGGAATTGTCATAAGAATCTAAATTATGACTGATCATTGGTCAATGAGCTGCACATACAAAGCTGTGATATCCGTGCTAACACATACGAAAAGATACAATTTGAATTTGCTATGAAAATGTAAATCCTTTCACTAAAATATAAGGTAAAATAGCTTTCTGAGTATGAACCAAGATTTTTTCTGGACTGACTAGTTGTAGATCAACTCTGGTATAAAGCCTTTAAAGACCATTAGGATAGAAAAGTAATGACAAATAATTGTGCTTCAGACAGAAAATATAGACTTCAGCCACCAGGTCCAACTTTGCCCCAAACTCTTTTCAGTACAGCATTTTCAGGTGCTTTTCAGGCTAAATTCATCTTCTAAATACTATTTCTTCCATTAGGACTGGTCAAATGCGAGAACTGCTACTGTCCAGTGGATGACCCAGACCAGTGGCGCAGTAACATGTACTGCCGGTCTGGTGTCCATCCACAGACCCAGATTGATTTTTCCATCTTCCCGTCCATCAACCTGGAGACGCTGTATCGGGATGTAGAGGCGAGGTTCGCCAGGCATCATAGCTTATGTCATTATTCCATCATCAATAATAAGGTGAGCACCGGAAGGACTTTAGGTGCATCGATTCTAATGTTAATTTGTTATGGGCTGTTGTAAACAAATGCTTCATATTGTGTGTTGAGAGCTAGAATGGCATTAACTTGAATCCTTTCAAACAGAAAATTAACCCCCTTCTGTCTCTCTAGACACAATGCTCTTTCAGAGTTTGATCATGAATTGCATGAGTTGCATGTAGATGTTTTTCATTTCTTGTAAAGGAAACTTGCAGTTGTACTTGGACTTGGGTTTCTCCATTATGTCATATATATCCATAAAGGCCCTGTCACACCTTTCCAGGCAAGCTACCCGGGCTTGTTGCGTGTATGGATTTTCCAGCACGGAGAATAATTTCTGCGGGCGGACAAGGATTTTGGCGAGTTTCGTGTGCGTCTTACCTGCTGGACGTTCTACTTGCGTGTATTCCGTGTGACCTGCGTGTCAGGCGCGTGGGTGGCGCGTGAGAGCTTCGAAACTGATCCATGTTAGTTACGGGCCACATACGGGCGCTGCGAGGTACCTACGTCACAACTGCATGTTACTTGCGTGGAAGTTGCCTGCGAGTTGCGAGCCTGGGTAATACTGGTCGAGTGGATGGAGAGACCATCATTTCTCGTTTTCTTCAGTTGGAATAAAGATGCCCCGTCGACAGAACGTCATTATCTTGGCCGCAGGCGACCCTCAACTAACCAGCAGAAAGGCAGTAAGTGACCCTCGACATGCACGCAATTTGCTCGTAGAGCTCGCTCCACGCCCACAGAACTGACCAGCTACACGGATGTTGGCAGTATCGACAACGTTCCTTGCCAGTAAAACACCCGTATTATGCTCATAGAATGCCCGCAGATGACACGCGTTTCCGGCGCATAGCCACAGCTCTACGGGCAACCTACGTACTTCAAGCGGGTTAACTGCCTGTGACTTGCGGCCTCCTACTGGTGTTCTGCGTGGACCTCTGCGGGCAATCCCCCGCAACTCACCCGGAACAAGGTTTGGGCATGCTCAAAACTTGGCTGCCGGTAAATCGGACTTGCGTGCGCACCTCCGGGCAATTACAGGCGAGATACGTGCTAGGTACTGTCAGGTGCGGGCCATCTGTGGAGACCTTCGGGTAGCAAAAATTGTTCCCCGCAAGTCACACGCAAGGCTTGCCCCGGAAAGGTGTGACAGGGCCTTAACATTCAACGTGTTTTTGTACAAGGCTACTACAACCCCAAATGGTATAGAGATCTTCAGCGGTGTCGCTAGAGGGTGGTGCCACACCCCCCACTCAAAATTGCTGTCAGCACACGCGCCACCTCTGTCAGCAAAAAAAAAGGAGACGGAAAAAAAGGGAGAGGGAAGAGGAAAGAGAAAAGAAAAAGAAGAAAAGAGAAAGGAGAAGAAAAAGAGAAGAGAAAAAAGAAAATGGAAAAGAAAGAAAAAAACAATGAAAAGAGAAAGAAAAAGAAGGAAAAACTGGCCAAGTGTTTTGGACAGCCAGATGCCCAGATAATTATGTTACTTCTGTACATTTTCACTACGAAAAGTTTTTAAAATTTGCTCATTCGCTAGCAACAATTTAGAAATTGAAAGGTTTATATTCAGGGAAAAGGCATCAGCCCCCCCCCCCCCCCATGATAATGAGCTTGTATGATCTCTACATCTCTGATTTTCTTTATATTATTATTATTTTGGTGGATTAGGGTGCAGCATTTTTGTCTGCAACTTAAAAATTGTCGGCAAATTTGGGTCACACCCTCCCACCCTCACACCCTCACACCCTCCCATTCAAATTGTTCTAGCATCGCCCCTAGAGATCTTACCTTTATTACCGTTTTCCACCCATATTTCTTTGAAAAATATGTGTGCCATACTGTTTGCCACTCCACTGGTTTTGTAAAGGGTCTGTCTATTAGAGCATGAGGATATGAAGGTACATGTATAAGAGGATTAACAATGTCACAAGTCCATGTTAAATGCAGCATTTACGTAGTCAGGGAGTGGCTGGGCTATGTAAATATAAGACCTTCGTGGGTATTTCCAGAAATAAGGTTCCCAATTTGTGACATTCTTGGTGTCCCGCTTACATATGGAACACATTGGTTTTGTGTGGCTCTGGGTAGAGACAAATAGTGGAGTAAGATTGAGTACTATTCTAATAGTGAAGATGCAATGTTATGCTCAGAATCACTTAGCAGTTTTACTCTATAATTTGGCATCTTACACTCAGAGCCATGAAAACATGTGTGTTTCATATGTAAGCGGGACACCAAGAATGTCACAAATTGGGATCCTTATTTCTGGAAATACCCATGTGTATACAAAAGAATTGGAGCAGAATGGATATGAAGATCATACACTATCAGTATACCTACATGAATTATGTTCAGTGAAGTTAGCTGGTACATGTGTAGCCCAAACAATCATTGTTTTAACTATTATGTTCATGAAAATATCGAAATTCATCCAATATATTATACCCTTTGCGGTTTTCATTTATAGAGAACAAAATAGAATGCATTCCAATGCATTTTTCATATTGCAAGAACTCAAATTCATCTTTTGAGTTTTCTATTTACCGGTACATGTGGAATTCATTCATGGAGCAGAGGAAGAATGAGAGTGAGAGAGAGAGAGAGAGAGGGGGGGGGGGAGGGAGGGGAGAGAGAGAGAGAGACACACACACACACACACACTCACAGAGTACAGAGACAGACCGACAGAGAATATAACAGAGACTAAAATTGAGAAAGAGAGACAAAGAGAAGGGGGGTGGCAGATATTTTTGAGAAGATTATTACAAGTACTTTGGAAGTGATAATAGCTTTTGATCAGATTCACACACATGTATGGTAAGTGAGAGTTGTATTTGGATAAGTCTTGGGATTGTTACTGTTGCTGCTGTTGAAAGAGTTGGGTCTTAATTTCACATAGTCCTTGTGAACAAAATACTGAATTATGAGGGACATGGTCGTGGGTTCTTGTAGGTACTCTTTAGCTTTATCAAGAGATGAAAGTGGTTAAATGATACCTTTAAACAATAGGAATGTTTGATGCAAAATGATTGTCATCCAGGCTGTTATTGTTCAGTGTTTTCAGTTATTTCATTTAGCAAATTGATGTGTTTAGATTTCATTTATAAATGTAGTTAAAATTGTTTATTAATTTTGCTTAGAATGTAACATTTCTAATTTTTTTGTTGAACAGTGATAGCTTTTAGTGTAATTCTTGTTAATAATAAACAAATAACAAATATAAAGGGCCAGAGGAAATCTAGTGCGATCCATGGGGTCAGTCGAAGTGACTACAGTTGTCTATATCCTCTAGGGCTGAGAACCCGGAGAGAAATAGACGGTTGACTGTAGTGGCAGAGACCGACCCCGAAGATCGCACTAGATTTCCGAATAAAGGCCGTGCATATTTGTTTAATATCCCTCATCAACAATTAAATATATTTGGATCTAACTTTAATCTAGGTATGACACGTTAAATCTCACATTGTTGTTAGATCCCTGATGTAACTGTTAGATCTAAACACAGTGAATGCTAACTTTACAACTTGTCTTAGATTGACGATTAATAGTGACTGAGACTGACCCCATAGATCGAAATAGATTTCTGAATAAAGGCCTGTATATTAATTTTGTTTTATATCCCTCATCACATACTAAATACCATAGATCTGGATCTAATTTTAATCTAGGTATAACAAAGAAGTTAATTTGAGTCCTGTTAAAGGATCTATAACAGTAAAGGTAACAGTGAAAGCTACACACAGTCACAGTGCAACTTCGATTTCTATCACAATAGACTTACCGTTAACTAATCGGTAATAGTCCGAGGGAAAGAAAATCAAAATTATATGGCTAGTATGAACTGTAAAGCAAAGTAGATTAAAACTTTAGATCTAACAAATTAACATTTTTTAATAGGCTGTGCCTAACTTAATGTTCGGTTAGCACTTAATTTCAATTATCGTACTAGATCTAACAGAAAGTGTCAAATGACATAATACAACAGTTTATGGTAAAATAAAGTTTTACCTGAAAACCAAATACAATAGAAAAAGTTATATTTATTTTATACTGATAATTATACCTCATTTGTTTGCTGGTTTGTTTTTGGTCCTTGTCAATTAAAATCAAATCTTTTTCCTTTTGAGGAACACTAGATCAGACATAGGTTGCCATGTTTTGATTTTTTTCTGGTAGAATTATGATCTTTTGGAAAGTAGTTTCCTTTTTATTCAAAAGTAAACAAGCTTTTCAGTTGGAAATATTCTGCTCATCTCCGATCTACAAACTTGTTTTTTTGTACTGAGTCTGAGTGTTGTTTACAGATTGAATTAGTTGCCCAGAACTTGTTAAAACCCTCCAGAAAATCTGAAGACCTGAAAAATGGCATTTCATCAAAGGGGGACCGCTAATGCGCTCAAAGATGGAGACTGAATAAACTGTTTTGGGTAACATGAATAGAGAGAGTAAATATTGTATGTATGTGGAATAAATTAACAGCCATTGTTGAAGGTTTTCACAGATTAAAGGTAAGGCCATGAGGTAAAATCTGTCTGGGAAGCAAAAAACAAATATTGAGTGAAAGACTTTTCCCACTTACCCCCCCCCCCCCCCCAAGAAAAGTGAAGTGAAAAATAAATTTTTGACATTATATTCACATGTAGTTTTGTGTGTTTGCCAAAAAGGATGTGTAACATAAGCACCCCCTCCTCCCCCCCCCCCAAAAAAAAAATATAATAATAATTTTAAAAAATATATATTTTTTTTTTTGAATGCTCTTTTGCTTCAAACTTTTCAACATATATTTTTTAGCTTTATAGATGGAAGTATGCATTTCAGTCATTTCCATTCCCATTTTCCCCCGAAGACACTAGTACAACATTATAAGATAGTAAGAGGGGTTTAGACATTGTCATTTACTTTTTAGGTCGGGAGAGATTGATACAAATTTGTTTCAGTTTCTCTATTCATGTAAATCCAAATACATTTTCATTGATTAAACTGTCTTCCGAAAACCACTCTGAGAGCCAGAAGGGCGTAATAACTCTGTGTAAAACTACACGAGGTAATACCCTTCTAGCCGTCCACGAGATGTTATCAGAAAAGAAAACACATAGACCGTTGAAAAGAATCTAAAGTATACACGAATCATTGCAGTCAAAGAAGAAGCCATTTAAAGTACTTCTTTCAAGAGTTGTCAAAATCCAGTCAATTTACATAGGATGCAGACTGATAAAGACTTTCTTGGGTATGTCCTGAACGCGAAGCTGAACAAGTATGTTGACAGAAGGAATTAGTTGCTACTGGACTGTGAGGACACTTAATAAAATTTGAATGTGGTCAGTCCAGCAAAAGAGCCCTCAGCCCCCTTCTCAACAAATGAAAATTTGCTACTTTTGAAAACTTGTTTTGACTTCAATGTATGTAGATGTGTTAAAGGCAAAGTTGAGTTTTGGCAAAGGTCAAAAATAATTTGTGAGCTTTTTCATTCTCTTTATTAATTTGGAAGCTTATCATAGTAGAAATGTCCCCTGAAAAGGATTGCTCTTCAAATGCCCTCACATTCAAAATATGACAAGAAACAGCTGAAATGTTCGGGCCAAACATGTGTGTGTAGTCCCATATACACATTTCTGTGTGCAGTGCATGTGACTCTCATCAGGACTGAGTCAATTTCTTCATATTTTGGTGATTCCAAAACATTACAGCATACACTAATTCTTATGTACTTTATAATCAACCTTTCCCAATTATTTTGAGAGAGTTTCTTGTGCAATGAAATCGCATGACCAGAACTCAACTTTATCTTTAAGTTGTCAAGTATTCCATTAACAGGTATGAGCCACCAAATCAAATGAAATTAACATATCACAACATCCATTGTGCCAGTGATGCAATTGTACATGACTGAATTTCAGAAAAGAAGAGAAGGGGGCAAATTTAACAAACTATCAAAGTACCATACATGTACACATGTAGTTGCATGCTTCTATGTATTTTATTCTGAAACATTGAGAGGACCTTGGTACAGGTAGGCCTATATATGAAAGTTTCATTGCATGTCCTGAATTATTTTAATTTAGGTGTAATGATGTGGAAAGACAGTATTTTGTCAAAGAGTCAATATCTCCAAAATTACTTGTTAACTTCATGAGGTTAAAATTTCCATCAGTGATAGGCTCATATGTAGGTATCTTCTCAAAAGCCTGAAGAATGGTCATATCAAGTTATCAACTGATGTTTAAAATTGAGTTAATTCACTTCTAGTTCTTTTCTGACAAGATGGAAGATGAAAAATCGATATGGATAGTATCTGTAGCCTGTGGCGAGAAGATGACATATGCACGAGAACATGATCATTCTAGAATAGAGCTCCGACATATTGTATTGTTCAGTGGCAAAGAACGGTTTATCCGTCATTCTGTAATCTGTGTATCATGCAAAATATGCTTTTGGGGTGGGTCACAAGTTTATTAAGTTGTCTGGATATTGTCTGATTTTACGACTTTTGTTCTTCAAATTTCAAGGACCTGATGATGTTTCTAGGGTAGGATGTTCTTCTGTAGATGGTACATTGACCAAAAGTTTGTCCATGGAAAGAACTTCTTAGACTCTTACGCATTCTTGCTAGTTTATTCATTGGTCAGGATTTATCCATCACTCTCAAAGTTACCACACTTCTTGGCTCTGCAAATATGCCTTTGGGATGAGTTACAAGTTCCTCCAAAGCTTCTCGACATTGCCTCACGTTTGATCACTTTTGTTATCAATGCAAATTCCATGAAGCTGATGATGTTTCCAGGGTATATGATGCTCTTGCCTAGATGGTACATGAACATTGACCAAACATTCATCCATGGAAAGAACTTCCTTGACTTTATGACCTTCTTGTTGGTATTTCATCAGTCAAGATTTAACCATCATTTTCAAAGTCACCAAACCTCTTGGCTGTATACAAGTACGTCTTTAGGATAGGTTACAAGCTTATTAACATGTCTTCAA
This sequence comes from Heliocidaris tuberculata, assembly GCA_025618425.1. NCBI lineage: Eukaryota > Metazoa > Echinodermata > Echinoidea > Camarodonta > Echinometridae > Heliocidaris > Heliocidaris tuberculata. The sequence goes on along the minus strand of CM046845.1, from coordinate 20,698,999 downwards.
GGCTACTGAATATTGTCTGGTTGACCAGGTTTGATCTCCCGTTGAATACCAAGGGGCTGACAATGTATCTAGGGTACGTAGGATGTTCTTCTCTACACGGTACAACAGTTCACAATATCATCGCTTAAGGCAAATAAAATTCATTGCGGATTCCCCAGTCACATCAACCAGACCTGACAACAGACCACACGAAGAATCAAATTACCCCCACATATAGCCAAAACTTTTGTATCCTATTTGGTTTAGAGTGCATACAGTGGAGTGACTGAGGTACAGGTATACTGAAACTTGCGGCAAAGAAGATGGCTCACCTTCATTGATAACAGGTTCACATTATTAGAATAAATGAAATTATCTTCTGACATAATGGCACTTTCATAATGGCATCTATTGGTATATATGTACCATTTCATGCACACAAAAATAATATCAACAGCACCAACCTAATTTGACCAAAGCATTGTGATTCTCTAGAAGCATGGTCTTTGATTATCACCTTTGATAAACTGTGAATTGAAACATATGATGATTTTTTTTTTCCCCTCTTGACATCATAAGTTACCTTAAACCACCCTTCGCCTTTTTTACATGTATATCAGATTGAAAGTGATAATCTTTGTAAGATTTGATATTACATTGTTTTGTGAAATGAAGCCTTAGAATGAAGTTGGTCATTAAGATCAAGATCTAATCCTAAAATCTTAAAAAGCCCTTTTACAAATCCTTATTCTGCCTAAATCTTGTAATACTGGGATCATCACCATTCAGGGATGAAGTACCTGAGTGAGCCCTTTGGTAACCACTGAAGCATTTTTGTTAGATTCAATTGTTAGAGCAGAATGCTTTAAGAGTCATTGCAGGATCAAGAGGAGGGGATTGGTACCCCATTAAAGCAGGTGTATCATAAAGATTATACTGACCGAGGAAATTTGAAGGCAACCAATTATCACATTTTGAATATCTGCTGAGTGTCAGAAGGGCATTAACTCTGAGAAAAAATAGAAGGATATAAACGCTTTATAAAATTATATGAATTACTAGGTAATTCTTGTGATCTTTTTTTTCTGGGGGGGGGGGGGGAGGTGGCCATTGGCAGCATGAATTTTGTGGATGAAAATTTGAAAAGAAACTTTCAAAAGCTCACAAAAAACATAGGTTTTGTTTTTGTTTTTTAAGAGGCTGAGAAGAGTCAACAGGTTGTAATATTCCCTTGTTTACTTGAGAAGAACCTGTAGTGAGTGCTCAAGAAAGCATACAATTTCAGTTTTTCATACACATAGGTCTTTTTTGTTCAGACTGTAAAAATCTATACTGAGAAAGTAAAAAGCATGTTAACATACAAAGTTTGAGGTCAAATATGTGTGCAATATCCTTGTCTCTCTTGCAGATATCTCTAATATTTTACAGCCTCCTTTTATTCATAAATGTGCCTCGATCCATCCAATTTTTGACACGAGATCTTTATCTATAAAGGATATATTAGAAAAATTTAGATACTATTTGAAAATGGTATGAGAAAGAGAGAGAGAGAGAGAAACAAACAGATGGAGCTGGAGTCAGAGAGAAACAGAGAGAGAGAGAGGGAGAGGATGCTGCTGACAATAACAGAGACACATAAAACTTGCTTAGAAAGGGAGACAAAAGGCAGACAAGTGAACAAAGAGCAATGATTCTAAGTAATATGTGACATATGTTTAGCTTACACTTTTACACTTTGCAAAAGTATATATGGTACATGTATGCTTTATATTTGAAGAACTTAAGCTTCTTCTTTGTCAAATACTTTGTCATATTCAAAAGGAATTGCCCTTTTTTATTAATAAAAAAAAAATCATTATGTGTGAATGTTTGTTTCTTTTGTCCAGGTGTACAGGAAAACGTTAGGCAATATCGTCGGGTTCAAAATGTTTTCAGATGCTTTCCTGCTTTCACTCACCCGAAAGGTAAGATCAAATGCAAACAGTTACCTTGTTATCCCCTCATGCAGAAATATGTTTTTGCAGTACTGTGCAGTCGAGGAAAAAGGAGTTAATTGTTGTTCAAAGGCAAAAATAGAAAAGTTTTAATGGGCCGATACTATCACTTTTCATTTTATGAAATTCGAGGCATATTAATATGTCATTGTTTTTGAACATGCAAGAAGAATATTTATGAACTCTTGTGCGTTGTTTGTAGTCGTAACTATTCATGATCATAGTATAGAGGCCGTTGTCATCAGATTTATACCTCAATCACACTGCCAATCTGACTCCAAACTTATTCCAAACCGACTGATTCTTGGCAATTCGGTACAATTTAATGGGGTTTTTTTCCAGTCAGTTGTTGGTCTGGTGTTGGTGTTATTGGGGGGACTAAGGTATCATTCCCTCATACTGCATGCACCATCTCCACACTTTCAAGGGGTAATCTTACTATATGTTCACCTTCACTACGTACAGAACATTATTGTTCATGATTCTCACTTCAAATTCCTTAATTTGTTAGGTCCTAGCTATTACAAATTTATAACCTGGACGACTTAAAAAAAGAATGATTGATGGTTTACTTTACCTGATTGCTAAGAAAGCATGTGTATGCTTGTAAGTAAGCAACCAGGGGACCGACAGCTTTAAGTCTTCTGCGAGGGACTTGGTAGTGAGGATGAATGCCTTACCAAAGGGCACTAGCTCATCCACTTGGTTTCGAACCTGGGTCCTCCCAGTTACAAGACCACTGCTCTACCACTGAGTCATCTTGCCTTTCTGACTATATTATATGATTGATGGTCTAGAAGCTTTTGGAAATCTGTTATTTAAATTGAAATATGATGAATTGTAAATGTTGCTGTGGGCCATATAAATGCACCTGGAGTATTTCTTGCACCAGTGCTATTACCTTGACCAGTGCATAAAAAATTAATGATAAAGGAGATGCGTCCTCCTTCCCATCCCTCATCACCCTTTTGTCAATCGAAAGATATAATTACTCATTTATATTACTGAGATTTCATGCATAATAATTCCTTGGTTACTGGATTAGAGCAGTTGTTGAAAAGCAAATTGAAATGAAGTCTCAAAATACATAGAGGCAAAGGGTGTTGTTTTGGCTTGGATACTCCGTAAATAGCCTCTTAAGCCCTTCAATTATCCTTCCATTTCTTTGGTGTAGAAAAAAAAGAAGTTTGAAAAGAGCCCCTACGGAAAAGAGAAACATTTCAAGATTAATTAAAACGCATAGATATTTGTCTTTAGAAAATGAGGTATTATGATTTTGAAAATTAAGCGTTTTGATATTCCTATAGTTCAAAAAGTGGTTGTGTCCTTTTTTTCACATAAACACAGGTTCTGAAACACAGTTACAAAATTCACAAAAAGGCAGGGCCCTAATTTGCATGGCGAAAAGAGCTATAAACATGGTACTGTGAAACAGCATTTCAAAACTATGTTTCAAAACTTTGTTTCAAAACTGTGTTTCATACTGTGTTTCAAAATGCTTATTCTGATTTTGCAATATCTCTCTAACCCTAATACTAATTGAAATTACAGGTCAGAGTTCCAGATGTGGAGTTCTTTATCAACCTGGGGGACTGGCCTTTAGAGAAGAGAGATCCCGAGGATGATCCCCTCCCCATCCTGTCCTGGTGTGGATCAACAGAGTCGAGAGACATCGTTCTACCAACCTATGATATCACAGAGTCCACATTAGAAACAATGGGAAGGTACGTTCATCACAACAGTTCTGTTCACACGTGTCTGTTGCAGTCTGTGGTATTGGCTCTTATGCTATAAACACTATAGCGAAGACTTTCAAGAAGTCAATGCAAGGGCATTTTCAATGTCCTATTGTGTATTCCATAGTAATCATGTTCATATTATGTAATACGCTATTAATAGGTGATGGATAAGGCTATTGAAATTTTTTTTTGAAGGCTTTACGATCATGACTGTGGTTGCCTCCCCACTCATACACTGTGATACCACTCTCCCATGAGTCCATCTTGGTAGAAAGCTGTGGAAACATTCTGTCAATCTGCAGATACGATGACAACTGTTCCCTGTTTCCTCCAAGTTTGTGAACGCATGCTTGCAAAATCAGTGCTCCTACAATAAACTCTTTATGAACGCAATTTTTAACGTTACATGTGCGTGATAGGAGCATCATGGGTTTGTGAAAGCGGTATATCAGTGAAATTCTGAGGTACCATGACTTAGTGAGAACTGTGGTTACACATGTAGCCTGGATGTAATCATTCAATTTTGGTGAATTGATCAGATGCCAGCTCACATTTGCATTTATAAACAACTGCCTGTGCCAATAAGAGTCTTGCTTTAATCTGGATACTTATCAGTTCTTGCAGATTTTGTTCAAGTTATCATTATCATACCCAGTGAAACAGAGTGCATTTGCTCCCTTTTTTCTTACAGGTAATGATGATTAATATGAAAAATATCTTAACCATTATTATAAATCCTGACAGGATGATCTTGTACCACGATGCGATGATGCCAGGATGCTTTTTTACAGTTAGGGGACAAGAAGGGGAGGGAGGTAACGGGATCATAGGGCAGTAATAAAGATTAGTAAGTTGTGTGCAGGAGTTGTGATGTATCTTGAATTCATAAATTATCTGTTGAGAGCCAGAAGGGCATTACCAATTATTCTGCACTATGTAGAGAATATGAGTTAACACCTTTCTGCCTCTCAGGTGATGAAATGCTGCAATGTACCAACATATTGCGAGTTCTTATAACATTAGTAAAGGTGCTGGTTCATTTAGTGAGCCATTTATTCAGGAACACCAACCTGTGTCTCATAAAAGCTTGTCATCCCCAGGTACTATTAGAACCAGGCCTCCACATTAACATTTTTTCTGGGGGTTGAGAATGACATTTTGGGGGTCTGTGCATGACAGATCTCTGTTAACATCTTTGGGCTTCAGTATGAAATTTAGGGGGTCCCTTGTGTATCAGAACCTGTTAGTGTTGCCATCATAGGGGTCTGGAAAAGATAAGTTCAGGAGTCCTTCGCAAATTGTGCTGTAGCAAATTGCCAGTCCTCCTGAGAAGAGGTGAACCTTTCATACTTGATAACAGAATTTTGGCGGAGAGTGCAAGCGCACTTTACATCATGTTTATAATGATCTAATCACTGGCCATGCGTTCCAAATTGCCCGTAGTCTTGAAGCTTGAACTAACATGCAGTTGTTAAATGTAGCAGAAGCCTGAAATATTTGAAGGCAATATGTCTTTATGCATCTCTGCATTTAGAATAGTCTTTAAAACATTTGACATTTTGAATGAACTCAAAAGTTAAATGTATTACTCTGAATGAACTTGTGCACTGGAGAGTTGAAAGTTGTCAAATTTGTTTGGAGTAAGTTTCATGATGCTTCTTTGCATGTTTTCTTAAAGACCTATTCAAATTAATTAAATATATATCATAAAAATTAGTTTAATTCAATTTGACATCTTTCAACTCTACAGTGTTCAAACTTAAGTTTGACATTTTGAATTGAGTTTTAACATGAATTTGACCGAAGTGTCATTAAAACAAACAAACCTTTTGCTTACTTGCTTGTATTGCTTTAGACAGGTTACTCCTGTTCACTAGAAAAATGTAAAAGGTAGATATGTATATAATGTAATTGTGACAAATATATCACACTACAGAATACTTAAAGTAGAATTTCATTAAATTTGAATATTGATTTAATTTTTATTATTGCATAGGTGAAGCTTAGATTGAACAAGGTTATCAAAATTCAACGCTTGGAAACATTTGAAGTAATGATTATTATCAATTATAAAATGATATAACACAGCCCCGCTATAGCACCTATAGAGCTCTTTGAACGCTGCTGAGATATGTGACGTCATACCGGGGAGCAATCCTTCCTAAGCAGACGATGCCCCATAACATCTTATACATTTTCAGTGCCTGTTTTGTCATCTCATTGTCACTTATTTCTCTTACTTCACTAGCGTCAGTATAAATGCTTATTTGTTGCCTCACTCTAAATTTCCTGCATGGTATTATTTTGATGAAAAATGCAGCGTTAAAAAAATAAAGGAATCAATCGACTGTAAACAAAAAAAGATGCCATTCTATTTTCAGCTGCATGCACCGCGGCATGTCGGCGTTTCAAGAGGGAACGAATACCATCCATGCTATAATTCAGCGGGCTTTACAATTCGAAAGTGTGATTTCTTTGATTGATCATTGACCCTTATCATGACTTTTTACAAACAAAAGATTTTAGTTACTAGAAACGGTTTCACTTCCCTTTAGAATGATGTGAAATACGGTCATGGTGAAACAAACCAAACTCTTTATAATTTAAAAATAATTGCATTGCAGTTACGTTCACTTGATATAGGACGTCGTCTGCTTAGGCAGGATTGGCACCTGATGTGACGTCACGAAAACATCGGTATATTTCTGGCGAATCGCTCGGATATCCCAGATGCTGAGAAGTGTTTTTATTTGTGTTATTTTTTAATCATCAAACACGCAGTTAACGTAAAACTTATACGATTACCATCTGCAAGCTTTCTAGTTTCTAGAGATACATTATTGAGCATATTTGTGATTTGCTTTGAATATCTACTTTAACATGCTTGCATGTACACATTTACATTTTAAAGAAGCAAACAATTTTTTTCAGATATTCTATTCATCACAATACAGAATACTTCACATGCTTGCATGTACACATTTACATTTAAAGAAGCAAACAATTTTCTACTCATCATGAAGTCAGTATGTGAAGTAGCCAAACATGTACATGTAATTGTGATGAATACTTTACAATACATTGAATACTTGAACAGACATACTGATTATTTAAAGCATGTTAAAGAACATTGTGTCAATATTCCATTTGTCATGTAGTCAATATTGTGTTGAAGCCAGGCAAGTCATTCTGACAATTACTTCACAATACATGTAACTCTTAAGGATTATTACAAGAAGCAAAACATTTAGTCAATATTGACTCTCTGTACCCATGGTTATAAATACATGTGGTCTCTTTAAATGTCTTTTCAACTCATTATTTCGTTATCCATTAAAAAGGCTCTCAAAGAGAGTATTTCAAAGATGAATGGAACTAAAAAATAAAGTCTCCACGGAAGACTAGAATTCACTTGGAATAGGGAGTATAGGAGTAATTTGGAAGGAGTGTTCCAATCTGTATCCTTCCTGCGCCAGAATCAGACAAATGGAAGTTATTTGCGCCATTCCGCTTCCTTCCCTGTCACTGAGTCTCAGTGTTTTGGGTTTATCTTAAAGGGAATGATCTGCCAATTTCTTGCACGCTAACATTGTGATGTGTCATCAAAAGATACACATACAATGTATATGTAGGTGCAGTCTGACAAGAATTTTTGTTGAATCTAACAAACAGCAAGATGCCTTAAAGTACATAATAATCTAGAAGGCATTTGAGGAATGCATCCTAGACATGATTAAACTTAACTCAAATTTCAAGGTGATTTAAAATTAGCATTTAGCACCATCTTCAAAATTTTCATTGGCTTCTTGAAAGATGCCTTACAAGCTCTGCAGAACCTGCAGAGATACACAAACTGATCTGAAATAGATATACCTGAGGCTGCGAGGGCATATTTCTTCTTTAAAAAAAGAGCCACTGGAAATGGAAAGGAAGTGCCTGTGCAGCCTGTGAAAACATTGTCATTGGATTGTGATGCATGTTATAACCAAACACAATATATACGTCAAGTCTGGCTTGAAATTAGCTCTCAAAAATATAATCTCATGTTTTTACTTTGTCCATGGAATCGAAGTCTGTATGAAACCCTGAAGATGTTAGCAACATCAATCTCTTTCTGTTTGTACAAATTGAAGAAGAGCTGTTTCCTTGGCCAGTGGTATGGCTCATGGTGGTATGCAGAGACTTCAGCCTTTTGGGAGGGGTTCTCATTGATGGTAAAATGAAGAAAAACAGAAGTCATAAAAGAAAGTGAAAATCATAGCATTTGCGCTGTCACAAGTTCATGTTCAAGTTCAAGTAATGGTTTATTTCATATAAAATTCAATACATGATTGGCAGCCCAAGGGCTGAAATTTTCATGTTTACATTGCAGAAATACATAAAAATTGATCATAGATAAAAATAACATAATATGAAATAAGAAAGACAGTATACATAACAAAATAAGTAAATACAAAACATGAATACAAATCAGAATATTAAAATTGGGCTGAAACTAAAACTGACATAGAGACTATAAAACAATAATAATGCAATACTGTAAAATTTTAAGGAGAAATATGAATATTACTGGGAATTGAGTAGATCTATGAAATGTGGTATTGCACTCTTTCTGAATCGAACTGTTTAGCATTTGAACTGTTCAAAATTTGTTGCATGTCTTAAAGAAATGGAAACGTTTTTCTTTATTGGTAACCAGTTTTTACATTGTGTGTTATGTAATAGAGATTTAACAAACTCAATACATAGTTTTTCTCGCCTAGTTTCTAACCATTCTAATTCACATTTTGTAAGAACATTTTCATAATCTGCTTAATTTGTACCAAGAATTATTTTACACACTCTTTTCTGTATTTTCTCTAAACATCCTACCTGTTTGATAGTAAGTCCACCATTAAAAACTGGTACATAGTATTCCAAGATTGGACCAATATACCCAACATAAATTTGTATGAGATCAAACATCGGAAGTTTATACTGTTTGACCATTCTAAACATATACAATTTTCTGTTACTTCTTTTTAAAATATCTGCAATATGAGTCGGGCTTGAAATTAGCCCTCAAAAATATAATATCATGTTTTTACTTTGCCCTTGGAAGTCCTATGAAACCATGAAGATATTTAACCCTTTCAGGACAGGAATTATTTAAGGGCTAAATTGATCACATTTTGTTCTTCAAATTGGCAACAATAATATTTTTCTTTTAGTGCTACATGGTTCTAATAAGGTTTAATGTCTTTGAAAACAATGTACATGGTTAGAGATTTTGTCGAAAAGTTGAAAAAATTGCCAATTTTGATGAAAAAAACAATGATTTTGACATCTCAATGTGTTGCCAATTGAAGGATTTTAAAGCTTATTCTTGTTTTTAAAATTCCTGGCATCAAATGTAGCATGGACATAGTGTGTGCAGAAATTTTTGCTCTTTCTACTTATTCATCTGGTATATTTTTTAGAGCTCTGAATCAAAAGTTATTGAGCCAAACCACATAATGTGGTTAATTGTCTTGAAAGGGTTAATAGCAACATCTCTTTCTGTTTGTATTGGTTAAAGAGGAGCTGTTTCCTTGGTCATTGGTACAGTCCATGGTGGTATGCAGACTTTGGGAGGGGTTTGCATTGATGATAAACAGAAGAAAACAGAAACCATAAAAAAGAAAGTGAAAAGCCTCGAATTTGCACTGTCTACTTGGTTCGTCCAATATTTGCAGGCGTAGTCTTAAACAAGGGCAATCCAAACATTGACAGAGAAGGATGGGCAGTGGTTGGTGTGTATTAGCAAAGGTGTGTGACTTCTGAATAGTTTTAAAGAGAAGCTAGTATTGTGAAGATGGGATTAGGCACAGGCCCCAAAATCCCCGCCAAGTACTTGATTTCAGTATGTTTCTCTAATCACTGAGGTTGTAATAGAAAACCTCTGGGGCACAAGAATAAATTGTCTCTCATCTTTGAAAATAGTCCACAAAATGCTTGGAAATGTGTCAAATGGGGTTGAGAATTTCAAAAAGTCTCATGCTCTGGGAGGGGAGCATGCTCACTCATTTGTTTAGGTTTTTTCTCTCGATAGCATAACATAACTGCACCCCCCCCCCCCCCCCCCCCCCCCAAAAAAAAAAAAAAAAAAAAAATCTGTCCCTTTGTCATTCTTCAATGGTGACAAATATTCTGCCCTGCTAGTTGGCAAAAGGGACAACTTTCATCCGAAATTTGTCGAAAAATAATGGAAAAAGCTTGCACAATACATTGAGCATTTGCTCAGGAAGGCCTGTCCAAAATTTATTTTGTAAGAAGAACTTACGTGTTTGGAAAAAAAATATTTTTATTTTTGATGAGGAAGATAGGAAATTTTTGCAATTTGACAGGCACTTTCTTTGGTCATATCTGACCCCTTATGATTTATGAACACTGCCAAAAACATGATACATTACCTTGTAATTGTATTTTTATCCCGACAGAGTATCTCTGGATATACTGTCGGTACAGGCCAACACAGGACCTACATGGGAGAACAAAACCGAGAAAGCTTTCTGGAGAGGGCGGGACAGTCGACGCGAGAGGCTGAACCTCGTCAAACTGTCAAGGAGAAGACCAGAAATACTGGACGCTGCCCTCACCAATTTCTTCTTCTTTCGAAATGAGGAGGCGGAATATGGGCCAAAGGTCAAACACGTGTCATTCTTTGACTTCTTTAACGTAAGTTTACCAGGGAGATTTTGGGGGGTAAATCTTATGTTTTATATTTATATATATATACAGTATAAATATATACAGTGTATATTATACAAATATACCAAGCTGTGAGAAAGTATAGTGGAAATTATTTATCTGAGGAGGGACTGGCATGGTACTATTTATTCCGAGGGGCGAAGCCCCGAGGAAAAAATAGAAACTTTTGCCAGTCTCTCCGAAGATATACAATTTCCACTATACTTTCGAACTAAATGCTTGGTATATTTGTTTTATATCTCTTCTTTACAACTAATTCAAAAAAATAATTTTAAAAATATAATTGATTTGAAAGTTCCTCAAAAGTGACGTTGAGTCACTGCAGAATTCACGAAAAACAATAACCAAACCAAACTTGAACACTTTCTTCGTATTTGAACTGTCAGCGGAAGCATTAAAATTGTCAATATATCTGCCCCTTGTAAGAGGTTAAAGCGAACTTCCTCGGAGGCCACCATGTTTGTTTACATATCTGATCCGAACCGATTAGCTACCAGCTGATCTGGATCGAGCGCTATATAGCGCGGGGCTAAAGTACCAGTGACTTGCACCGATACTGCAGGCGGCAAGGTTATGAGCAGTCCGTATAAGGACTCGCTTAGCGGGTCATCTGCGCGTTCGAATTTGACACAAATTTTGTCAATGAACAGTGAGCATGCGCAGTTCTGCCCAGGAAAAAATAGTTCAAGCTATTTGGAGCTCTGGTAGTGATTTATTTTTCCTAGTGAAATTATATTTTATCACGTGAGCACCAATTGACCAATCATGTATTGAGAATACTCATGAATATTCATAGAAGGGATGACATATACACATATATATATATATATATATATATATATATATATAGCAAGCATTCTGCCAAGGCTATGCCCTTTTTTTGATTTGTTGTACTTATCCTGTATTTCTTGTCGTAATCAAATAATAATTTTCATCATAAACCTGGGTGGAAACACTTGAAAGAAAGCACCAATGGTAAATCAGTACTCTCAGAATGTCATAAGGGGCTCATACACAGACTTTTAAAATCTTTTAAAATAGTTATTGTAAAGCTGTGGTATTGTATGTGATTTGATTGTTCATGAAGTTTTGATTGTATTAGTTCATTTCCATCTGAGCCAGCTTTATTGCCTAGACAAATGAACACAAACACCATCTCTTCTAGTTTGGAGAATTCTTTTCAGTTTAGAGTAGTTGACTACTAACCAGTCTAGGAAGGTGGCCTGTATCTATCCTAAATATTCACTCTCTTTTTTCTGTTGATTCTTTTACAACTTTAGTCTTCATTAAAATCATGCAAAGGCACAGACTTCTCCAATAAAGTCGTTCTTCGCAGATAATTGCTAAAATAGGTACCTGCATTGGCGAATAAAAATCAGTGAAGGATTACACTATTTTCCTCTCCATAATAGCATGTTATCCCATTGATCTGCAAAGAAAATCACAAGTGCTTTCAAGAGACTTCAAGAGACAATAGACTATTATGTACCTCCTGGTCCTAGGGGAGTATCTTGTCCCAACTGAATGGTTTTAATGCACCCCACTGGCCCACCAAGTTGCTTTTTTGAAAGTGCCCATTGGACTTTTAGAATAGCAATTATGTTTGAAGAGCTGATTTCATAATATGATTTATCAAGTAGCGATTAGAAATAATGTCCAAAATAGCTTCATTTAAGACCATTCATCTTGTGTGTCCAAGAATCCAACAATTACTGGAGCAGTAACAAAATTATGGCTCTCAGGCTTACTCTTGAAAACAGGTTTTTTATGTTCATGATGAAGCTATCGTTGTTGCCTTGTTGCCATTTGGTTTTATTTGGCGAATAGTCAGAATGGACTAGTTTTGTCATAAATGTTTCAATTTTATTTTAAGATAACATGATTAGGCTAACCTCTTTAATAATGATACAATAAGTTTACTAATTTTTTGTGACTGCCTCATTTGGTCATATAGGGAAAGATGAAAAGATAGTAAAGCTAGCCAATATTTTCAAACTTCAGTATGATTTTAATAGTGGGTGTATATAATACTGTATACGCCATATATTTTGTGGGGGTTTTATTTTCGCGAATCGTGAGTGGGTCGCGAATTTAACAACACGCCAAAATATTGCCAACATTAGAAGTCGGTTGAATTTGTTGTCTCCTGGTCAGAAATTCACCACTTCGCTTTGCAAAAGTACATCATCACCGCTGTTTGTACATTTGAGAATTTTCCGACCGCGAATTCAACCACTCGCGAAATAGTCTGGTTAGTCCTATTCGCGAAAATTTATGGCCGCGAAATTTATGGCTTATACAGTAGTTGCAGGATTTGCACTTGAACTGGAGAAATCTAGAGGACTAGATAAATTTTGTTCATGGCCAGATTAAATTTCAGTTTGATGATAGAGTGATGAATAGTGTTAAAATAAACTGGAGAGAATTTATTATGATGAAGAAGAGAACTCTATTCGGGGAAGCTGGCTCATGATGAGGTTGTATAAGAACTGAATATTTGTTGTTAGTGACTGTCAGGAAATGACTTTTATACTACAGGAAGACTGAAGTTTGTGAGAACTTGAATTCATGTTTATTGTTGGTAACAGATGAGTTGACTTGAATATTTGTTTTTGATGACAGGTCAGATATCAACTGAAGGATGTATAGACATTGCCTTTTGTCAATTGGGCTGGGGGCGGGGGATGTCAAGTGTCTCAACCACAAGTAGAGATCATTTTGTGATGGCGACAAAATCAAGATGTTTGAATGTGCATTGTCAATTTGCATTCAAATTCTGAAAAAGTGGCAATGTCTTTTTCCTGACCATTTCAAATATTTCCTTTAATTGGATTATACAAGGATCACAGAATATAAGGGAAAAGATGGCTAAAAATAGGAGAAAGAGGTTTTAACTGTTACTCTTATATATCATCTATTAAGAGCCAGAATGGCATTAACTTCTAATTTTCATGTAGTTAACATCCTTCTGACTCTAAGCAGAAATGTGGGGAGGGGTAGCCCTTAGTTATTTTCTTTTGGGGGGAGGGGGAGGGCACATAGTGTATGTTGGGTATGGATATGACCAAAAAAAGAATTTCTTTAAAAAAAAATCATGTTAGATCAGATCGCTGGATTGTTTGAACATTCCAGGACAGCTAGTGGTTGAAAATAGCTACGTTCATACAGGACTTGTAGTTTTGAAACTTAAAGTTCACAAAATAACGGCTCACTTACAACGACAAGGGTTCACACTGGCCCAAAACAACAACACTCGTTGTTCTGAGACTTTTATCGTCATTTAACATGAGCAGAGATTGCTAGACTTAACATTTATTCTGTCCACACGGTCCATAACTACGACGAGGACCCCCCCCCCCTGCTGCTCGTGGTTTTGTCATTAACTACAAGCTTGCTTGTGGTTTTTGAACTACAAGTAAACTTAAAGTTTTGAAACTACCAGTCCGTTCATACTGTCTGAAACTACAAGATATCTTAAAGTTTTGAAACCACAAGCGAAACTTAAAAGTTTAGCTCCCTTTCTGTGAACCTGCCTTTTGTCATGAGTCATGATTGAAAGTAAAAATGTCAGAGTTAGGTACGAAATACTTGGAACAGGAATGCGTTGGCCTCAAATTGTTTGCAGGTGTGTAAAAGAGTAGGTTACATGTACTGTTGAGTGACTCAGTAGTGAACTAGCATTTTGGGGAGGATGATAAACAAATCAAAAACTCATTGTGGTACCCTAAATCTGAAGGCTGATGGCCCCAATACATAAATTTCCTATTCCCAGGGGTTCATTAGCCAAAAATGAAATCAAGTTCATTATTAGACTACATGCTAATGAGTAATTAACTTGATTACATTGCCATTGAGAGTGAGGACTACTGTAAAACTAGATTTTTTTTTCTTGCATGAATGAAATTTTCATACCAGATTTCACAAGTACAGCATGTAGTCCACATTTGGAAAATTTTCATGCCATGTTACTGGATCACAACACTGATTTTTTGCAATTAGCAAAAGTTTCTTCTTGTGATAATGGCCATCTTTAACAATTATCGAAAGTTTCAGGTTTCACAAGAACTGTACAACATGCTGGTATATACTGAACAGTTTGAGCTGTACAGTTTCCTTATATGTTTAACCCTTACCTTGCCGTGGCGGCAAATCCCGCCCAAAAATGTGTGTGTTGAACATTTCGTTCAGGCTCAGAATGGTTTGAAAATTCTTCCTCATACAGAAATCTGTGCCTTCAATATAATGTTTATTCCTATGCAATATATCTTTGCCCAGTTTGCTCATGAAAAAACTCACTGAAAGTTAATATTCAACTCTTGAAATTTCATTTTTGACACTTGCTCAAAAATCTGGTGGCATGGAAGGGGTTAAGGAATTATGTCATTAGTATGATGAATGATTCAGAATTTTACATAGAAAAAAAAGCACATAGTTTTAGAGGCATTTGAAATACACACTTGACTTTTATATTCAAACAAATGGTCTTAATAGAAAGTCTTAATGCTGAAACATGGTCAGACACCCAACGAAAAATCGATCAGGAGAGGGGTGACGTTTGTCTAAATGCTTAGACAGGTGACAAAGAAAGTGATGGATTGCCCAGTTTAGGAAGGGCAGGTCACTTAGTTCAAGTTTTCCCAGTATGCCAATCCTGATATCAGAGGAATTTCGGCTGTGTTCATACAGTTTTTTAAAAAACCAGAAATCAATATCACCAACTTCAAACAAAATTTCACATTTCCATGATCATATTAAAGACTTTTTCAGGGCAGAAGCAGATTCTGTATTCACACAACACTCGCTCTGTGATAGTCTGTAGTGCAGACTTTCATTGCGTTCTGTTTGTGGCATAAGAAATGGCTTTACCATTTTCAAAATGTTTGTGGTCAATTGTAGATGTTAACCTATAAGCAGTATAGTTTAAAATTGTGCTCTGTGTAGGAGTTGTACTTACACAGACTAGTTGTGATGCATTTTGAAAGTGTGATTTTGGCTATATTATGTTTGAAAATACACACTTTTCTGTGTTCGAAGTTGTCAATCACTAAAACTTGAGTACAACTGGTGAAAATTCTCATGAAGATCAACCTTGTTTCAAACTAAATATGTTTCAACACCCCCATGTAAAAATGGGCTGAAAATATATATAGTTTCATGAACCCGGCCCTGGAGAACAAGGGTGGAAGTGTTCCAGACTCTAATATGTCAAAGGGCTTGAACTCAATGACCTTTCAAGGAAGAATCCAACCCTGAAGAAATGTTTCCCCATTCCCTGGACAGAACTGACAGTGGCTGCTTCACTTGATTTTCCTACAATCCAAGTGAACTTCTGTCTTACTTCTCAATGGAAGTCCTTTTCAAATTAGCAATTAGCATGCTGTAAAATTAATGTGTCATACCTTTGCTTTGATTAGGTTGTTTTCTATGTACCACTTCTGTTTTCACATAGAAGATAAGATGAGTAAATTTTGGATGAAGACTGTGGAAAAGAAAACGTTGGTTAAGTACCCAATTTTGTGGTATGATGATGATAATAATAGTGGGTTCTTGTATAGCACACATGTCTGTCAGACTTGACACTCCTGGCACTCCACAATTCATGGTATCATATTATTTCAACGGAGCAATATTTCATCAAAGCACTGGTTGATTTCAAAACAGTGTTTCGTTCATTTTTTCTTACTCTTAGAAATATTCACTTTTGATATTTTGGTGAAAACTCAGTCTATTATGCAAAGATTTTTTTTTTTTTTTTTTTTTTTTTTTGGGGGGGGGGGGTGGTGCTTATACATGTACATGTTCGGTTAAGGATGTTTACTTGGTCAAAAAATGTAGTGGATTGTTTGTTTATCTGTCTTTGAATATAAGGAAAAACATCTGTAATTTTAAAGGAAAAGTTTTTGGGGGGTATGGAAATTGTTAATGTTGATTTTTATTTGTTTAATTAGAATAATGAGGATTCCATCCTTACCCTCAGTATAAATTACTCTGATATCATTGATTTCATTGTAACTAGACTTAAATAAGTTCAAAGGAGTTCCAAGACATTGTCATGACCCATGTTATTTTGCTCACCATAATCATTCTGACAGATTTTACTAAAGGTTTTTTGACTTTTTTCAAAAGTTTTTAAAATTGGCACCGTTGAAATAAGTTGCCATTGGAATAGAGGTCTTAGAAGTTGTGCAGATGACATACAGATGGCTCTTGTAGAACAGAAAGAGTTCCCATCTGCCATCAATAAAAATAGGGTTAAGTGTTTGACCCCTATGACCCCTGTAAGGTCATCTCTAAAGTGCTTCTTCAAGCTGACCTCTTTTATTGTGACATATTTATTTCTCCAGTAAATTGAACAGTACATTTGTGGTTTCTACCAGCAATAAAATTGTTTTTGTTTTGGGGGGAGATTTTTGCATATTAATTATGAATGTATGAAAGACTTGCACTCTTTGAGGTCTTTGATGTTATCAAAATATCTGTTTCATACATGAAAGGAGAGAAATGTTGTTACTGTAAAACCAAAAATGCCTGAGATCAACATGAAACTTTTGCAAAGTGTAAAAAATAGCCATTTTCAGAGCAAGAAATTTTTGCGGATCACAAAAATTTAGTGTTGTGTCAGTCGTGATTCAATTATTTCGCAGCTTGAAACTTTTTGCGTGTTTGAACTTCGAACCGCTCACAAATTTGCGAACATTTAATGCATGCCAAAGCTTCTGTTTTTCCAGTAAGCTATACATTAATGTCTCTCTCTCTCTCTCTTTCTCTTTCTTTCTTTCTTTCTCTCTTTCTCTCTTTCTTTAGAAGGGCCTGATAATATTCTTCCAACCTTCCCTTTCTCCTTAGCCTTAGCCTGCCTTTCTTTTCCTATTATAATCTCTCTTTCTTTAGCTCTCCACCTTGCTTTTTGTTTCTCATTACCGGTATCTCTGTAATCGATCTATTTTCCTCGTATAGGCCTATGTTCTTTATGTCACCAAAATGAGAGAGTTTCCATATTAATCAGTCCTCAAAATACCTCCATATCCTATCCTTTCCCTTACCTTTCACTTCTAGTTCAAGTACCAAATCAACGTCGATGGGACAGTGGCGGCCTACAGGCTCCCGTACCTGCTTGCTGGGGACAGTGCAGTCTTCAAACATGATTCCATCTACTACGAACACTTCTACGCGGAGCTTGAACCCTGGGTCCACTACATACCCTTCAAGCAAGACCTCAGTGACTTGGAAGAGAGGATCGAGTGGGCTATGCAGAATGATGATTCGGTGAGTAAAAGGGGAAGGGAGAAGGTCATAGAGTTGTTTTTCTGACATGGGCATTTGCAAAAACTGTACAGAAACTATTTTGAAATTCCTTTTTAATATGCCAGTCACACCAATCATTGAGCATGCCACTAGACTGACAACAGACATAACATGAAATTACTTTACCTTTAGTGGCTGAATATCAATCGGTTTAGAGTCAATGTGGAATCGCTTTGGCGGTGTGACTGCGGTATAAAGGCTTAATAACAAACAGGTCTTAGAAGAGTAATATGACTCTAGAAATGGGTCATTACTTGAAGTCTTCAAACAACGTTGCTTATTGTTTGTTTTGATCAGTTATCATTACATGCCAAACTATTTTGAAATTCCTTTAGAAGTGCTATAACAAAGAGTTCATAGAGAGTACCACTATATCCAATTCAGAGTGGAAATGAATTATTCCACAAAGTCCGTGTATTGCTATTGTAAGAGCACTTGTATTCTTCATTGTTGCCAATTGTATTTGTTTTTTTTTATAAGTTTGATGCCATGTACCAGACATTGGAAATGTTTAAAAGTCTGAACTTGTTTTTTTCTGAAACAGGTATTTGCAAAAAATATAGAAACTGCTTTGAGATTCCTTTTTAAAGCAACTTATCGCCTTTCATGGTATCCTGATTTTCAATAATTGCTTATTACTTCTGCCGACTATGCACCAACGCATTGTCATGCAAGGTGGATTTCCTTTCATTTTTTGAGAAATAGAGAGAATGGGAGAGTAGAAGTTAGAGACAGGTATGTTTGTATATGGGTGTGGTTAAATTTCATTATTTAAATATTTGTTGTCTTTTTTCAGTGCAGTGAAACCTCATTTTAAAGAACACTCTTATGACAATTATAACAAGGTAATTTTGCCAGTCCCACTTCTTATTATTCAATTGTTTTTTTAGCCCTGATATAACAGGGTTTTGATATAAAGAGGTAGTTTCCTTGGTCCCTAGGAGTTTATTAAAATGAGGTTCCACTGTCGTAATAAGGGACAGAAAGAGAAAGGGATAGAGAAAAAAAGAAAACTTATTTGCAGACTTGTATGCTTGAATAGGACAAGAGATTGATTTAGAGATTAGTGATCAGTACGCATCCAGCTTGTTTGTCAATTGAATGGTTGATTTGATTTCAGTATACCATCTACTGAGAGCCAATAGGGCATTATTATCATTTTGCATAGAGTTATCACCCTTCTGGCTCTCAGTAGATGGATTGATTGATTGAATTTATTAACAACACATCACATAAATAACAGTATATTATGAACAATCATACAATGTAAAAGAGTAATAATTGTACATGAATACATATACATAAAAAAGTAAAAGTAATATATATATATATGTATATATATATATATATATATATATATATATATATATATATATATATATATATATATATATATATATATATACCACTAATTCGCCCTAAAAGGGGAAATGGTAAAAAAAGCATGGCAAAGGGGAAAATTTATGTAAACCTGTTTATACATAATAAAGGATATGATAAAGGACCTTTCCTCGAACAGCACATATTTTACCCATGGCACAATATGAATCCTGAAATTTGAGATGCATGCATAAGGCTACCCTACATTTAAAAAAAATGGAAGGGTCCTCATATCGGTGGACGCTCATTATAGCATTGTGACAGCGAAGTTACAGGTTGTGATATGGCAGGCAAGGTCAGAAAGTCTAGTTCAAAACGTAAAGGAGAAATGCATAATAATTATATGACTCCTTATAGTCGATTTCCCCCTTTCACTGCATTTTTTACCACGTATTTTCGACCTAAGTAGGTATATAATGAAATATATATATATATATATACATTACATTAATGAACAGAAATGGATTTACAATGATATGTAGTCATAGATCTACATAAAGTTGAATGTACATGGCAATGTAATATAGATATACTAATACTGAGGTGAAGTTGTTAATTGGAACTAGAAGTTAGCACAAGTGCTAGTCGAACCTAGTCCCATTCTTTTGGCAGGATGTTTTGTTTTGTTAAATTTTTTTTTCAGTACCTACGTGTACAATTTTTATTTCCTATGTAAAAATATATACAAATATATTTGTAAAGTTTTACATTTCTTACAGAGAAAACAAGAGCAAAAAACGATCAGTTGTGTTGTTTTTTTTTCAAACAATAATTTATACAAGAGAGAGAGAAAAAAAAAATCTTTAAACAACTGAAATCACTATTGTGTGCATGAGGTGTAACAGTGAAGTGAAAATTGTTACAGGTATAACACATATAATAATACAGATATGTTTATGATAAGTAGTAAAGAAAACAGAGAAAAATAGATAAGTAAAAGTAGATGCAAATAAACAAATGTTTAGGCTAAAGCCTAAGCTATATAGATCACCAATCAAATGTAGGTGATAGATGGTATAGATATAAAAGGGAAGTTTTGAGTTTAGATGACATGAATATTGAGAAGGCTGAAAATGCACATATGAAACCAGGTAAAAATGCTTTTGCACCTGTAAAACTTTGGTCAGATTGATAATTTTGTGTACAAATTACAGAACCTATTTTCCATTCTAACACACTGTTCATTGTAGGTTGTTGAATTTAGTGTTTGTCTTTTGGGGCCTTTATACTCGATGTGTATCTCTTTCGTGTAAATGTATATTAAGAATACAAGTCACCAGTGCTTTGAAATGCTTTATCAATGTTTATCAGTGTTTAGCAAAGTTTCTCCAAAGTTTCAGATATAATTTTTGAAAATCATTTGTATCTGTGAAAGATACATTTATTACAGCTGTCACTCTTTTGTAGCATGCGTTGGCCATGTTACAGTATTGGCTTTATATTTTTCATTTTTTGTTTACAGGCAAGGACAATAGCTGAGAATGGGAAAGCCTATGTGAGAGAGAACCTGACATCCAACAATATCTACTGTTATTATTTGCAAGTTTTAGAGGTAAGAACATTAAGAAATTTACCTATTCATTTATGACTATGATTTTGAAAAATAGGGTCTTGAATAATAAATATGGAGCACAGTGATGTTGATTTCTTCTTCTCTCTTTGTGTTTGGGATAGGGGGTTATTGAGATGTGAAAATTGCTGAATTATGCACGTACCTAAAAAAAATGGGTGAGTATGTGTCGAGGGATTTTTAATTTTGTGTTATGATTTTGTCTGTTGATGGAATCCATATCTTTCCAGTTTGGTCTAGTCTGTGAGAGCTAATACGTCACTCTCCATCACTGTACATCTACACCTGCTTTTTGCCATTGATCAGAATCACTTGTAGAGTCACAGGGTTTTAGTTTATTGTATTGTGTAGTGTATATGAGCAAACACCAAACTCTATATTTATATACACCTGTGAGAGCTAACATCCCACTGTATTCTTATTTGCACTTGTATATTTGTTTTTTGCCCTTGATAGAAATTACTCTTTTTCTAGAATCTTAGGGTGTTTCTTTAGTGTATAAGGACTAACACTTATCTACACCTTTGTTTCCACCCTTTGTAGGAATCGGTCTTAAATTAGTAGAGTGTTGGTTTAATAATGGAGGAAACCAACACCAAACTGTATTTATCATATGCACCTTTGTTTTCACCCTTGATATGAACTGCTCTTAGACTGAAATGTTGTTAGTGTAGTGTATAAGTGATAACACCAAACTCTACACATTAATCCGACACCTCTGTTTTTGCTCTTGACAGGAGTATGCCTCAAGACAAGTTGGCACTCCCAAGATACATGAAGGCATGGAGCTTGTTGAACAACCATCGGAAAACAACCACTGTGACTGCCCAAACGACCCAACAGTAAGTATTCTTCTGAAGGTCCCATTCTCACCTGACACTGCAAACCACCTCAGAAAAACATGTTGCAGAAAAAAATGAAGGAAGTGTAATGCACTTCTCATTTCTCTATCTTGTTTCACACAGATAAAAGAGTGTTTCTAAGTGCCTTTGCTACCTGCAGCTACTTTTTTTCCTCCCCGTATGCCATTCATTTACACAAGAAATGGTTTGTACTTTGCTGCATTTTTTTAAAAGGCACTTTGTCACGTTCTGTAAAAGTGGCTTTCATTTTTCGTATAGTTCAAGAAAAATTCAGTAATGAAACAAATATTTATATAATATTGAATGGCCTTGAGTGGGATACAAGGGTATGTCGCACGAGCTGATGAGCATATTTTACGGGTCGGCACTATTTGCAAAGCGAGTGCAATATACCTTTGTGTCCCATGAAAGAAAAACCATTCAATATTATTAGTATTCAATGTATAAAACCTAGTTCCTCAATTTTCCACAGGAATATTATTTTGTCCTTACTCAAGCATCTTGCAAAGGCTGCACGTATACATCCATTGTCTTTACCTTTGCATATTTAAACGCATATTCACTTTTTTACGTGTCACAGGCAGCCCAAACCGTGAGATATGGAAATATATTACACGGTTATCCAATTAATTTTACACAAACCATGAGATATTGTTTTAAAATTGCACTGTCATCCAGGTACTTTTGCACAAACCATGAGATCCGCAAGTTTTTCTGGTCACCTGAAAACCCTTCATACAATAATAATTAATGATATTCAATATTTCATTGACATATCTATGTTTCTTTTTTTTTCACATTTTCTTCACAGAGACACACAGAATTATAATGGAGCCAAAGCGATGGTCCTTCTACAAAGTTGGTTCATCGATGTATCAAAGCCATAGGTAGTAGAGAGGTCAACATCAATTCCCCCAAACACAGTATGCTACATGTAGAATGGTTGTGTACATCTTGGAGAAGTGCAGAACCATTCCTGTTCTGAGATCTTCTTAGCACTGAACTTATCATTGATACATTCAGGTGGAATGGAGGACCATTTACTGACTTAGTTGTTTTTGCAGTCTTAGTCCTGGATACTCTCTTTAAAACTGTAAAGCGAAAGTCATATTGTAGTGAAATTGACATTTTTCCTGGTTGTGGAAAATTGTACATGGAGGTTCAAGTATATTTGGGTGCAGAGCAAAGTAACCAGGGGACCAAGAACTTTGCATCTGAATCAGTAGACTGGGGAATAGTAGACAATATTGTGTTTCCTCAGGGTAGTAGGTTATGTTCTTGGTTTTTAATAGGATCTTACAGTAGTTCCAAGACTGCTGTTCTCTGTGTTCAGTTACAGAGCTATCATGCTTTATCTCGCTGTATCTCTTGCGATAGACCCCCTTAGGACCATCTTTATGGTCCTGACTACCACTGATAAACATCCTTATAGATTTTTTTAGGTGCAGTATGGGGTTAGATTTTAATTGTAGAGATGTACATGTAGAACCAGTGAGATGTAGAACCAGCTTGATAGTTTGAGTTTGGATTCCCTTTGGTCCTTGGTCCAATTTGAAATTTTTAGGGTTAGGTTTATGTTTCATAAAGTGGGAAGTAGGGACCATGGGCCAGGACCAAAGGTATGTAGGACGAAAACTGGGTAAAAACCTATCCTCAACTCCAGGTACAGTGTAAATAAAGAGATCATGCAGCTCAGACTTTAATTGAAATATGCAAATACTTTCTTTTATCATTCTATATTTTCCAACTCAATGCCACAGTTGACACAGTACAATATGTTTAAATTACCAAAATATTGTTCACTTGAAAATTGAGAGGGGAACTGGGCAAAAACTATTGAGGGCTTTCATTTTCTTATTAGGATGATTATGTTTATGCACTTGTAAATTTACAGTTAGTTATTGAGCCAGTGACTTAGGAAATCAGAATGGTTGTAGGCTGAAGTTTATATACTTATGTTTCAGCTATATTTCTTAATGAAATAATTTATTTTTGGTATTGAAAGATATTGTCAGCATACAATGTCATGCACTATTTTTGTGGTTTAGCAATTACATTGTTGAGGGATTATTTTTGATAGGCTTTTTTTATTTTGGAAAAAAAAATCACAATAAGATGAGAGTTATATTTTTTGTTCCAATTTGTTTCAGTTGTGATAATGTGAAATTTTTCATTTTTGTGATGCATCATATTTTGCAAATTTTCTGATGTGAAAACCCCAAATAATGGATGTAATGGATTTGAAGAAAAAAATATATATTTTGCACAAATTTCTATGTAATTTTGAACAGGTGCAATGTACATACGTAAAGAATATAAAGTGCTTGTATAGTTGGTATGAAAATACAGGAACTGCATATATTAGCAACACTCAGAAAAAAAAAGAAATGGTTCTAGATTACCATTCGTACAATAGATGACTGATAATATCAGAATCTTTTTCAGTTCTACAAATGCTGCAAAATAAAGTTAACTAGTTCATGTTTGTAATTTACATTTTGTTTTGTAAATGAAAAAAAAAAAACGAAACATATTTTTTAGGAAGCCGAACATCATTGCTTATATATTTATGGTATCCCATTTTCTGACAATAATTGTTTAATAATATAAATCATTTCTGTAACATCGAAAATAATTCATTACCAGATGTTTGTGGAAAAACTTACTTGAAGTAGGTTCCTGACATCAGTAACTTGTAGGCATGTATGATATTGGTTTATTTGGATATTTATGTAGTTGAATTTAGGCATGGTTGGAAAGAAAGATGATTCTAAACCGATGGGACTTATCTCAAAATGCCTGGCACAGTCTAATAGCAAAAGTTTCTAAAAATGTCATATATAACTCCCTCATGACTCAGCTGTTTTTGTCGTTTGATGTTTTTGCATCTCAATATTAATTCCATTGATTTCTGGCCAGTGAAGCAATCTTTCATCATCTCCCGACAGATTTAAAAAGGCAGGTCACTTTAAAAAACTTTCAATGTCCACTGTTTTATATTCAGTTTTGTAAAGATTAACATCCAAAAATACACAACTCTTCTTGTGGATGTTGCATTAAATTTAATGATCACTCTACTTAATAATTAATTAGGCAGATTTGCATGGGGGGGGGGGGGGGGGGAATAAATATAAATTTTTACCTGCATTCAGGATTTAACCTGATTATGATGGAACTTTCTCATTCCCTTGTTACCATAACCAGTGGGTTACTAAAAGAAAGTTATTGTATAGATAAAAGGCCATTTTTTTTATGGCTAAGAAAAGAGTGCTGTTAATATTTGGCCACATCAGCCAATGTTGTATCACTTTAATATACCTGTGCATCATAAAACATTGTCTATATATGTTGTTGTTGACTTCTGCTCCTCTGTAGCCTAGGAAATGAGTGCAATTATATATTCTCTATGGTGATGGTGTACATGTAGGCTATATAAGTGATTTAAAACATGAGAAGTTGTTAAAAATTTAATGAAATAAAAAGTATAACTTTTGGAAACATCTTTAGGCATGAAGTGACATTAAAAATATCACTTTTCTTGTCTATTTATTTATTTCCACAATGAGTTGGATGTCTTAAATTTGGTCTGGTCCAAACTATATAATTAGGGCTATATATTACTGTCATCAGATATACCGAAATCCTAGATGTTGTTTGTTACATCTGTGACAAATACCATGAACTTGCCCCTTCACATTCCAACTAGATTTGACCTTTGATTTTCTAAATACATGTACTTGTATGAGACAATATGAATTCAGTGTACAAATGGCATGATTGCTAGCATTGCAAACCTCACAAGATACATGCTGAAATTAAATTTACAAACACACAATGCACATGTCAGCATCAGAGATATGAGAGATTTCATGTTTGAAAATATCTAAAACTCCCCCCCCCCCTTTTTTTTTTCTTTCTTTTTGCAACATTATTTCCAGTCCTAAATATGCAATGTCTCCTAAAACATTTTTGTCAGTTTATTTTTTATTTTTTGTTGATTTGTCACACATATTCAATGAAATTATTCCATTGTTGTTGTTTTTAATTGATTATTCATATGTAGGCAGTCCTCAACCCATAAATATGAACCTATGTCAAACTGCACTACATTTTACAAACAATGTTTAAAATTTTTGTTATGATTTTAATACCTTGAATAAGTGTTGCATATGCCAATTCATGAAATCACATTCTATACATACATGTAGATGTATCTATAGACGCATTTTTGAAAGATTTTCAAACACCATGAATCTGGAGTAAAGATACAAAACCTTCTTTTCCAATGTTATAGAAAGTGCCTTCTTCCTGGATTATTCAAAAAATAGAATATGGCATTTCCCCCCCCCCCCCCCCCTGCTTTTGAAAATTTAAAAAAATGTTTCCATAAATCAGAATTCTCATTTTCTATTCTAGAAATTAATCAATCAAGAAATCCGGATTTTCAAAGAAAACACTTTGATGTGCGTGTAGATGTGTGCTGAATTGGAGTCTTGTATAGGCCAACAGGGTATCATTCTTTAAACGGGACCAATCACCTAAAAGATAACTTGTAACCATCATGAAATCATCCGCAACAAACTTTACCAGACATTCCATTGGTAAACCATTATGGAGTATAGAGAAAATAAAGGATAGAAACCCTGTCAGTGTGACCAGCATTAAAAATAGAATTATGCTAGGGAGCAGCGCAAAATTCTGCTAAATCATAATAAAAAAGCTGCCCCAAAAAAGAGAAGGTTTTAAGCATTTTTGGGGTGTATTTACTCAAAAATTCTCTGACGGGCAAAAACAATGGTTATCAGCATTTTTTTTTTTTGGTGTATTTTTACTCCAAAATTCTCTGACAAGCAAAAAAAAAAGAAGGTTATTAGCATTTTTGGGGTGTATTTTTACTCAGAAATTCTCTGATAAGCAAAAAAACACCAAAAAAACACCAGAATTATGCTAAATTTTGTCAAATTATGCTAAGCATAATGCTAGATGCTAAAGCGGTCAACATTCTGCCAGAAAGCAGAATTCTGCTAAATCTGGCAACGTTGAACCCTGTGCACAGAACCCACTTAAGTCAGACTTGGGGTTACATCGATTGGGAGTCGCATTTACATCTATTTTAATAACGAATATTCAAACTTGCAATTCTCTTTGCAGAAATAATATTTGAATCTGATATTTCAAATATAGTATACAGGCATGGAACTTAAAACATTCAGAACATAGTAATTTTGGATTGGTCCCCTTTAACAGTGTTTGGGCATTCATATATTTATATAGATATAGATATGTAAATATATATATTTCAAAAAGTAACATAATAAAAAGATGATTTTATAGAATCTGTGTATCAGATTGATTCTCTCAAATCAAGAAATGCTGAAAGGTTAGTAAGAACTTACAGTGTCCTCCCATTCCTCCATAGTGATTACTGTGGATACGTAGACTGAGGATACGTAGACTTTCTGATCATGATTATATATTACATTAAGAGCACATTCACTGACAGAGAACTCCTGCAAACCAACTTCATTGTAAAAAGTGTAGAAAAATATGTTCGCACAATTTGATGAAGAGGTATGAAATGTGGGTTTTTGAAGAAATTCATATATTTTTGTATGCAAGGATTTTGCAATAGAATTTGAACTACACTGCAAAGTTGCACACTTCTGGTAATCATTTGTTATACAAGTTGTAGCTGTGAGTAGGAAATACTGTGTAGTTACATAGAGACTTTGTATGTATATGTTTACATACATGTACATGTGTATATATTTGTGTGTACGTATACCGACTCGTTTTAGGATTAGGATATATGTTACATTCACATTAGCCAAACTGTAAGTGTCACGCAACACTTCCTACAGTACCCATGATGCACAACCATATTTTAACAGCATACAGTTTGTCTGATGTGATTGTAGTTATCTTGTAACTTTAACCTCAACTCTTCCAGCAAATTATGTATAGTGTGAATGTGGCCAAAATTATATACTTGTATTGTATCGATTGATCTGTAGAAAGTCAGTTGCAACTCATGGTTCTTTCGGTTAAATTATGTGATCATTAAAACTATGAAGAAAGTGATTCTTTATCAGATTTTCATGTTTTGGCAGAAAAAAATTGCTCTTGGTGAGATAGTTGAGAGAGAGGCTGTGGAGAAAAGTGGGAGAAGTATTATTAAAAGGGTGATGCAAAATAGATGAGAAAATGAATGGACTGTTCACCTATCTATTCACGAACCTACCAGTCAGTAGTATGGCTCTTGCTCTCACTCGCTCTCTCCCTCTCTCTCTCTCTCTCTCTCTTTCTGTCTCTCTCTGCCTGTGTTCCATCTGGATGTTTGAGGGTGGATGTGTCTCACTTGATATCAAGCTAAAAAGTGAAGACATAATTACAAGGCATTCCAATCACATACTTGTTCATTGGCACTTATGTGATATCTGAGAAGAAAATACATTCAGATTTTCATGTTTGCGCTGAAAAAAATTGCTTTTGTGCGAGAAGTTTGAGAGAGAGAGAGATTGCTGAGAGAAGAGAGAGGTATGAGGTGATGAAAAAGAGACGAGAAAATAAAGGATTGTTCACCTATATCCACGTAACTACCAGTCAGTAGTATGGCACTCTCGCTCTCTCCATCTGTCTCCTCTCTCTCTCTTTCTGTCTCTGTCTCCTCTCTTTCTGTCTCCTCTCTCTTTCTGTCTCCTCTCTCTTTCTGTCTCCTCTCTCTCTGTCTCCTCTCTTTCTGTCTCCTCTCTTTCTGTCTCCTCTCTCTTTCTGTCTCTTCTCTCTTTCTGTCTCCTCTCTTTCTGTCTCCTCTCTCTTTCTGTCTCCTCTCTCTCTTTCTGTCTCCTCTCTCTCTCTTTCTGTCTCCTCTCTCTCTTTCTGTCTCCTCTCTCTTTCTGTCTCCTCTCTCTCTGTCTCCTCTCTTTGTCTCCTCTCTCTTTCTGTCTCCTCTCTCTCTGTCTCCTCTCTTTCTGTCTCCTCTCTCTTTGTCTCCTCTCTTTCTGTCTCCTCTCTTTCTGTCTCCTCTCTCTTTGTCTCCTCTCTTTCTGTCTCCTCTCTTTCTGTCTCCTCTCTCTTTGTCTCCTCTCTTTCTGTCTCCTCTCTCTTTCTGTCTCTTCTCTCTTTCTGTCTCCTCTCTCTCTTTCTGTCTCCTCTCTCTTTCTGTCTCCTCTCTCTCTCTTTCTGTCTCCTCTCTCTCTCTTTCTGTCTCCTCTCTCTCTCTTTCTGTCTCCTCTCTCTCTTTCTGTCTCCTCTCTCTCTTTCTGTCTCCTCTCTCTCTCTTTCTGTCTCCTCTCTCTCTTTCTGTCTCCTCTCTTTCTGTCTCCTCTCTCTCTCTTTCTGTCTCTTCTCTCTTTCTGTCTCCTCTCTCTCTCTTTCTGTCTCCTCTCTCTTTCTGTCTCCTCTCTCTCTCTTTCTGTCTCCTCTCTCTCTCTTTCTGTCTTCTCTCTCTTTCTGTCTCCTCTCTCTCTTTCTGTCTCCTCTCTCTCTTTCTGTCTCCTCTCTCTTTGTCTCCTCTCTCTCTCTTTCTGTCTCCTCTCTCTTTCTGTCTCTTCTCTCTTTCTGTCTCCTCTCTCTCTCTTTCTGTCTCCTCTCTCTGTCTCCTCTCTCTTTCTGTCTCCTCTCTCTTTCTGTCTCCTCTTTCTCTCTTTCTGTCTCCTCTCTCTCTGTCTCCTCTCTCTCTCTTTCTGTCTCTGTCTCCTCTCTTTCTGTCTCCTCTCTCTTTGTCTCCTCTCTTTCTGTCTCCTCTCTCTTTGTCTCCTCTCTTTCTGTCTCCTATCTCTTTCTGTCTCTTCTCTCTTTCTGTCTCCTCTCTCTCTCTTTCTGTCTCCTCTCTTCCACTCTTTTTTTTCTCTCTCTCTCTGTCTGTGACCATCTGTGTGTCTGAGGGTGGATGTGTCTCACTTTATATAAAACTAAAAACTGAAGAAACAATTACAAGGCATTCACATCACATACTTGTTTAATATAAAATTCAATTTGTTTCATTGGCACTTATGTGATACCTGATAAGAATGTTCATCGGCCTCATGATTTAAAGATAAAGTCGAGTTCTGGTCATGAGATCACATTGTGAAGGAAACTGTCTCAAAGTAATTGGGATAGGTTGATATGTCTACATAACAATTGGTGTAAATTGTGAGGTTTTGGAATCATCGAAATGACGAGAAATTTACCCACTGTCACCGCAGCTCATATGCACTGCACACAGAAATGTGTATATGGGACTGTACACACACCTGCCATGAATGTTTGGCCCGAACAACTCAGCTATATCTCATCATCGTTCGAATATGAGGGCATTTAAAGAGCAATCCTTTCTTCCAAACTGACATAAAAAGAATGAGAAAGTGCACAAAATATTTTTTACATTTCTCAGAACCAACCAACACTTTAAAAGCATACAAACAATATTACATCAAGATGGGCAGAAATGGATATGCGGGCAAAGGACGTACACTTTGAGAAAACTGCATTCTTAAGTTTTTATCCTCATTTATCTACCCCACACATTTCAACTTATGCATTGTCCAAACTGTGAACAGTGATATTATCATTTCGGTAATCAAAACTACTGTTTAGAAGTCTGACAAAATTTGTGCCCTTTGATGGACTGTAAAGTAACATGCCTCTACATACATGTGTATTCAAAGACAAATTTTCCTCAAAAATTTTCTGCGGGACTATAAGCCATCAATGGTTGCACATACTCCCCGTAAAAGCAAAATTATTATCAAAGAAAGAAGGAAAGCTATGAAAGTCAAGGGTGGAATATTAACTTGAAATCTTGGGTACGTAAGTATTTGCATATAATTCATTTGTTAAAAGAGTTTTCCATTAGCACAAGTGTAACTGAATTTTCCAAACTTTCACTGATTCACTTAATGTATGTTTAAGAATCGGTAGGATATGTTTATTCAGAAATTTTGCTGTCTTTCCCTACATGTAAATTAATTTCATCAGCACATAATTTTCTTTGATGCAACTTCATTTGAACATTTATTTTTTATAGGACTGGTGATTCAATACATTTTTTCTTTTAATTCCTCCTTCTTCAAGGTCTTAATTGTGTTCCATCTATTGCATTTCTCCACAAAACAAATGATCACATATTCATAGAGGTAGTCTCCATTCACATACTCTGATTAAACACCATAGCAAAATTCAAGATGACCTGCGCTCATTGGCCCAAATTCACAAAAGAGATTTATCTTAAAGGTACTTCATCCCTTTTACAGACTTACACAAAATTCTGCCACATTTTGCACAGGTTTAATAGACTTCCTGTAGATACTGCCTATCAAAATTTAAGATCACAAGTTCTATAACTCCTTTGTGAGAAATGAAAATCTTGCTTTTGTTGCAGAGCGGGCTATTCAGAAATCAAAGCAAGTACATGTAATAGTAACGGTCAGAAACTAATTTTAAAAATTACGTTAAAAAATCAAGTATTCCCAAATTGATATTACTTAAAAGCAAATTAAAATCTTTTCACATCCGCACAAGTTTTCCAGTTATAATTCTTTTGTAATTTATCGCATACTCACATAACTTCAAAATTTAGGGCTGCAAAAGGGATGAAGGACCTTTAATAACCAATGCTTTCAAACTCCATAAGGGCAGTATGTACATGTCCTCATGTGCAATTGCCAGGCAATTATAAGCTTACTGGTATAAAACACTTATTTGTGCTTATTTTAGTACACAGCAGAGGTCAAAACCATGATTTAGGCCATGCCTGGGTTCAATTAAACCTTCATAATTTGGGGTCATTAAGTCCAAATCGCTTGTCAGGAACTTTGCATGGCCTATATTAGTGTAGTAAGTAGTCCACAGAAGAACCTGACCCTAAATTGTCATTGCTGAGGGAATAAATAACACTCCCTGCGGCTCCACAGGTGATGCCCTATCCTTTCAATAACTAATTGTCTCCAGCAGCATCTATTATCTGTTATCCTCTAGAACAATGGTGCGCTTGGGATATCCGTCCAGCTCCACAAAAAGATACCTATACTCGTATCGGCCACTCTCATTCTGGATTTGAAGACAAAATGGGAAAGAAATGATAGAACAAAGCTAGGTGTGATGGAAAACAGTTCCTTGCATATTATGGAACATATAACTTTGATTTATCAATCAAGTCTGAAGTACGTGTATATTGTATTTTACAATATCTTCGGAAGCTTAGCACGAAAAAGAAGCTATAATTCCTTCACAAAGTTCACAGATTCTGAAACAAAGATCTCATTTTTGAGGAAAAGCTACAGATTCTTCTTTTTTAGCAGATTCATAAAGAGCATAATATGTGGACAATCCGATAATGGTCCTCTTACATGGATTATCAAACACATGTTTTCTATAAAAGAAACAAGGGTTTCAACAGACACTATTCCTATACAGAATAAATAATATAACCTCTCTCAAGGCTCTTTCACATATGCCAAGAAAAACCGCAGCATTTTTTTTTTTAATACCGTAATGTCACCAGTCGTGGAGGGGTTTGACAGTTTTGGACAAATAATTTTCAGAAAATACCATGTTTGTTATGGAATCACCCACCATTCGGTGCCGAAATGCTTGTGAATAAAATCCACCTAAAATATTGCATCTTGCATCGGCATCTGCATCTGCTGCTCCAGTGTCACCGTACATTGCACCAGTGGTGCCACACCCTTCGCAAATGAAATTACGAAGGAAGGATTAATCTCAGATAAATCGCTCTGTTGTAAAAATATTCACTTAGTACACGGCGCGCTACGAAACCATACGCAGGAAGCTGTCTGGTTATCACATTGTCTTTGTGGGGATTGCTCATGCGCACTGTGTAATGCGCTTGTCAGGCTGCCTATGCCAGGATTTGTGTGTTGTAAGGAATGACGCCTCATGACTGGAGCATAGGCATTCTCGTCAAGACAGCCAACTTTGAACAAAGATAATATATTTCCAAAGTATTTTTCATGCAAAAAGTTTGTCTGGCCAACATCTATGGAACTTAAAGGTAAGAGATAGTTTTGGGAAGCTCTCAAAAACTTTTCGTGAGATTTCTTTGATTTTACTTAATAAATAGCAGGGTACTAACATAACTAAGATGCTGTGAAGTTTTTTCCTCCTCAAGTGAAGTATTTATCGAATGAAAGGTGAAAAGTAATAAAAATCGCTGGCCCAAAAAAGAGGGGATGTAAATTCAAACAACGGCCACACACATTACGCACATGGGGATTGCCGTGTGTTATAGAATACGCTACACACAGTGCGAAGCGCTGGGTTTATTGTGCAGGGAACCTTCGGGTGGATATGGTCTTAGCGTGAGGCAGTGAAAAGCCATTACCAAGCGTTTCTTACAGATATTTACACTAAAATTTGTTCGAAATCGTGAATGGAATGTTAAAATAATCTCGTACATGTGTCTTATGATAAAAGGAGAATAGTATGTGACTATGTTAGATAAGTTTCTTGCCAGTATTTTTTTTGCTACCGAGACTGTCTGTGAGCTTTAAGCTCTGTTACATCAAAAACAGAAAATATGGTACATATTATTTATTCTGTTTCAGTCTGCTAAAGCGGAAGTTCTTGTTCTACAAAAAAATTAGCAGAACATAAAAAAGGCCAATGGATAATTCTCTTTGGAAATGAACTCTGCCTGCCGTCATTCTTTGCGCAATCGGCAGCGAGCGAAACGCCGCATAGTTGTTCCTTATTTATTTTGGTGCAGTATCTGCGAGCAAAGCGCATCCATTGATTTCACTCCGGTGAGACCAGGGCAGTTGACACAGGGTGTTGCAGCAAATAAGCTGTATTACAAGGGTGCGCCAAGACCGGTGACATTACGGTACTAAATGAATAGCATATGGGAATGAAATAAGTAGCTGTGAACAAAAATGGTCCTATGCAACATGCATACTCGCTTATCTGTGAGTTATAAGATTATAATAAAATGTGAAGCATAGTACGCTTAAGTACACTCAAAAAGACACAACCGTACGCCTGTCAGATGCTTTAGGGGGAAAATAAGAGTCCACATTGCCTAATACCAGTATAAATAGTTTGAATTTTGAAGGAACCAAAATAGTCTTTAACCCCTACCGTGCCATGGGCGGCAAATCTCAACCAAACATTTGAGTGTTAAACATTTCATTTAGGCTCAGAATGGCTTGAAAATTCTTCCTCACACAGAAACCTGTGCCTTCAATATAATGTTTATTCCTATGCAATACATCTTTGCCCAGTTTGCTCAAGAAAAAAAACTCATTGAAAGTTATAAGTTAACTCTTGAAAATTTATTTTTGACAACTGCTCAGAAATCTGGTGGCATTGAAGGGGTTAAGGACAGAAAGGGGTTGCCATATTAACAGGTGGCCCATGAGATAGGTCTGCCTGTTCTGAAGCCCTTACCTGTTTCATCTCTAGATGTACCGTGGCCTTTCTCTCAGGGCCTTCCAGGTAGAACTTCATCCTCATGAAGTTTACCCCGTCTTGCGAGTACTCAAGATGGCTGTAAAGATTGTAGAACTCTACATCAGTCTCGGAGAATATATGACAATGTTTACTTCATACATGAAACTGAACAAAAAAGCAGTAGGCTTTATCATAAATACTATTAAAATGGTGTTAGAAATATGAAGTTTTAAGGTTCTATTACTTCCAGAATTCAGTGACATCAGATATCCACTCAATCCTCAAACTAACTTTTGGACAAAAATTCAAACTTGAAATGCCTTACGGCATTTTTTCTTTGGCTTGCCCTAAACATCCCAAGCATATCCAGCTTTTTTTACTTGCTGCTTTTGATCTTTATGGCTGATTACATCCTCACTCACATTTCTCAGAAAAGAGTAAAATAAATGTAGTTAGTGGGTTAAACATAATAACAATAATTCAAAGTACACGGGACTGTTGTATAATTAAATGTTCTGTAAACCCAATATGGCAACATGATTAAGATAAAGCTGCAAAAAGCAGAAAACACTCAATCCTGCCTCATTTGATCTAGAGTCTTTGAATTTAACTTATTTCTAGATTGCTATTCTTCTTTAAAAATCTCTTAAGGCTCGTTCACATATGAAGCTGCAAACCGTCTCTAAAAGAAAATGAGGCAAATTTTTGTGTATTAAATGAATGGCAAATGGGGATACATGACGCTACAAAAAGGTCCTAGGTGTACTTACTTATCTGTATGTTATAAGATACAAAAATGTGATGCGCAGTATGCTTTAAAAAAGAACTTTTTTTTTAGACAGTTTACCACTTCATATTTGAACGAGCTTTTACAGTCTCCTACTGCTAGAAATATTTTGTCAGCATATCAAATGAATATTCCTTGGTTAGCAACACAAATAGGTTTTTCTAGAAGGTGGCCAATTTAGTAATCCTTACCTGACATGTCTTCTCCGCTTTCTCCTTGTCATTTCTCCATAACCTTTAATCGGTGTACCCAACGCATCTTGAATCTAAAACGTGTATAACAAACAACATTGTGATTGTTGGCAAATCATAGTTCCCAAATTGCTTGTTTCCATGTCGAGTGATCTCTGGCTATCTTTTCATGGAACATAGATAATATGTGTTTTGACAACTTTTATAAGAGGGTTTTTTGCATAGATTTTTTTTTTCTAAATTATAACTCAGGATGACATGGATTAGTGTTACGTTCCTATCAACTGATGGCATGGTCATGGAATGCATTTGCTATCTTATGAAAAGTTGGAAAATAAGTAATTTTGGAATGGAAGAATGATGGAAACAGAATTACTCAAAGAATTTTTCCCTAAACTCGAAAAATAAAAGACATTCTGAATTTCTAACATTTCTGCCAATGAGGGCATTGAAAGGTTTTGTTCTCTTTATGATTAAGACTTTAAGACCATCAATCTCTACTTCACATGGATATCACATCGTACGCATGGCTCTATGCGAGCAGTTGATGCGGCCGCACAACCAAAATTAGGAGCCCTACACTCAAACACAGTACGTGGGACCGCGTGGGACATCGTCTGCTGTGTATGATTCCAGTGTACTCCTTTTCAAAAGATACGTGATTTGATTTTTCATTTTAAAAAGGCATTATACTGATTGTCACATTAAATCACCTTTAGAATTTGTAAGGGTACACTTGTTTTGCCTGATTTTGCAGTTAATTCGTGGAAAATACTTCACAGTGCTGAATTATTTGATTCTAAAAATGCATAAAGTTGTATTGAAACACTACAGCGGCGGTGTTTTTCTGCGAGCCCAAACATGGCGACCGGTCGTATAAAACGTAGAGGGCGTTGCTTTATCCACTTGTAGAGATCGATGCTTGAGACACATATATACATGTATGCATTACCAAAAAAAATAAGTAAAGAGTATTAGTGGTATCATTCTGTTTCTCACTTGTTTCTTCTGAATTGATATAAAGTTTGACCTTTCCTAAACCATCACACACACTTACCTCTACATTATTTTTGCACAATTTATAAGCCTTGGTGTAAATGCTATTTGGACTGTCAGATGAGAACAGCTCCTTCCCTAGTGTGTAAAACATCAGACCTGTTTTAAACAGAAAATGATTAATTCATCTGAAGCATAACCATATGGGCACAGGAGATCACACTTTTAGTTCACAAGACATATAAAGTATACATAAAAGGGAATGTCACTCAAGTTAACCCACTGGAAACAATGTCATAATCATATTACATTATTTCAAATGGGTTTCATCCCCATTTATCAGTGACTCTGTATCCACAATCGGCTGACAGTACAAGAGTTTGAATTCAACAATTGCAACATGCATACTTTTAATCAATATCTGAATAATAGACCTTAGACTTGTGAACTAAAATCTCATCAGATTGCTTGAGGATTATATTTTTGTGTGTGTTTTTTATTTTGTTTAGTTTTCTTTTCTTTTTAAGATTTACTAGTATGTAGACAAAGTTTTCACAATGAGGAAAATCTCAAGATATCTTCACCTGTAACTCCAACACCAAGAATGATAATGCCTGCATAGGATGCATCTTTGGATGTCTGTGCAACTGCAGAGAAAAAAATGAAAGAAGATTTGTAATCATAAAGAATATGGTTTGGGAACAAACTTCATGAAAGATGGTTTGCCTTCACACGAATGATGGGAAATATAGATTCCAATTATCAGGACTGACATCCATTTTTTCTGTGTGCACAGCATAAGGGCACGAATGGATGCATGAACGGATGTACATTTTGAGAAAAACGCATTCCAAAGTTTTGACTTTTCTTTGACTATTACTACACACCAAATTTCAGTCCATACCTTGTGCAAAAATTATTACCATAGTTATAATTACTTACAAAAATCAAAACTAAACCATTTAGAAACGACAAAAATTGTATTCTTCTGCCTGCCTGCTTAACAATGAATTCCCTAATAAGCTTAACTAATAATACACAAACTGAGATTTAGTAGCTGAACAGATCTATTGTAAAAAGAATTATATAAATGGACAGGAAAATTAAAAGAAAATATATAGTACACACACCAAAAAAAAAATGATCAAATAAATAATTTTTGAAAAAAAGAAAGACCAGTCTACTTTTCATTAAAGTAAAAGCTGCTCCAGACATCTGGAAGTTTGCTAGACGTAACAAAAATGAATACATACAAAAACTAATTCCATTCCTAAAGATGCTATTGTACATAATGGGTGAAATAAATACTAGTAGTCCATCACTGGGGGTTCCGGAAAAAAACATCCTTATCAAACTATAATAAATATCAAAAGACCAGACAGGAAAATATCTTTCATAATGCAATAATTATTCCAGCCCACTTGCTCTTCCCATGGTATTCTCATCAAATGTAGTTTGAGCCTTTACCTCTCTTTCCTAAGGTCAGTTGTTGTCCATCAGCATCAGTCCTCCTCTCAGTCACAGCTTTCCTTTGTTGGGTGGTACTGGAAGAAACAGAGAACCATCTCGGACAGGCAATATTCCCAGGAGATAATTTCTGGCAAAGGGTTAATGAATAATGAACAAAAATAGAAAAGACAGTTTATTTCTTGACCTAAAATACCCATTTCATTACCATAATTTTAACTACCTTTCAATAATGTAGACGATAAATCTTACCCAATGTTTAAATCTGCATTATTCCTGGGCCCAATTGATTATAAAGATTATACATATTACAGCTTTATTCCCTACATCTGTTTGTGAACTGGATATAAAAAGTACTAAAGATTAGTGGAACAGTTATGATTTTTAAAAAATAAATTGTAGATTTATGAAAATTGCACATCACAAGACATGTTTTAAAGAGATGAAGCTACAAATTTTAAACAATTTTGTGCATTTGATGAGATATAAAACTCAACTGTGGTGTTATTTTTTTTAATGCATTTCAGAAACAGGGAGAAAAATGACATAACTTAAACTAGTATGTGCAAATCAATTTTTTTATAGAAAAAAAAAAATCGGTCCTTTCAATTTTGACTCATCTTTGTCAAAGCACCCCACCCCCCCAAAAAAATGTAATTTGTTGGTAAACAAGTTTTATACCTGTCTCACACAGTAGCGTCTGGATGGTGTAAATGATGGTCTCGGAATTTGATGCTGGCTCTGCCATTTATCACCAGTAGAGGGCCTTACACTACATGACGTGCATCTCTGTATCAGCTTGCTTGACAAGGATGAGAAGACATAGTATGCTCCTCTCGAGCTCAACTCATTCAACATCTCTAAATCTAATTTTTTTTTATCCTTGAAATCCTGTAGTTGAGTTGAGAGATAAAAATGTGAGAACCAATAATGACATAACAAGGAAGTATAGATATGTACAGTTGTGTTCAAAATTATTCATAACCCTTGAAAATTTTGAGATTTCTGCATTTTTTCCTAAAAATCAAAGGGAAATGGAGTTACCGTACTTGCACATCACTTGAATACATTTAGTTATCTACAAAATGATTGCTGTTTCAAGTTTCACCTCATTTGCATAACAATAGAAAGAGATTTTTTTTTTCTCCATATTTTGTGATGTTTAAAATTATTCATACCCTTGGTGATTCACTGACTTTGTCGATTAATATGAATCCAATCCTTTGTGATTAAGGCTTGTAACACTTCAGTACATGTCACAAGGCTTCTGGACCTGGAGGTCTCTCCTGGGATATCAAGCCAGTATCTTGCAGTGTCTACATTTTTTGAGAACAGCCTGGATCTGGACCACTCACACTTATGCGAGGTTATCTACAATGGATCTGGACAAGTACTGGAGAAGTGAACCTCTGAAGTATAAATTCGATGCTGACCTATCCAGTCATGATCCAGCGAATTTAAAAAGATGACAGAACTTGCATGGAAATGAATATAGATGCTTAAGTTAAGCCTGCGTTCAGAAGCTTCCCATAAGTATCCATAAATAACTCAAAATTAAGAGTTGATTCTTTTGATTAAAAAAAAAATTGGTAAATCTTCTCTTCCTTTGGCTTTTTCTATTTTTTTTTTCCTAGATGATCTTGAAGTTGAAGTTTAAAGTTTGAAGTTTATTTGTTCCACTTTTACATCAAAAAACAATTCAAATTTTACAAGCATATTTGCCAATTTCAAAACATACGGGTATTAAAAAGAACTCAAATCATGTACAATGTACGGTAAATAGGTAGAAAGTTTCGAGAGATATATGAACGACTGGCAAAAAAGAAAAAAGTAAAATGTGGGGAGCCTTGCCGAGATAAACTCTGAAGAAAATTTTCCAAGCTAAACTGGGATGGTATGTGCAATGACAAGTGATGGTGCAGACAATAAAAAGGTGTAAATTTCTATTGTAGCATTTACGATAAAAAATACAGATAGGCGATAGTGTCTTGTGAAGACTGAAGTTGTGTGCAAGTAAAACTATTTAAACCTTGGCCTTGCTCTTAGCTGTACAAGCTCCGTGGCTTATCAATCTGGTACTTAACTTGATAAGCAACGGAGCTTGTACAGCTACCTTGCTCGGTTACTTTTATTTTTTTATTAGCAAAACTAACGTTAACTACTGTATTATAACTTAAGCCCACCGCACACTATACGATCGACTAACTATGATCCAATTTTGGAAATAAATCGCAATAGCATTAGATATATAGGCATTTTAACAAGTGAAAGCTATCAATTCAGGTTCTTAACAATAATATGAATACTCAAGATAGGAATCTGGTGCCATGTCAGCCTTAAAGGAGAATGAAACCCTGGGAAATACCCATTTTAGTGAAAAAAGAGGATAAAGAGAAGCAATTCAAAAAAAGTTCTGTCAAAATCGGTTACAAAATGAGAAAACTATGAAAGTTTGAAAGTCTCAATTTACTTTCTATGGCGATCCTCAAATTGGCAATGTTGCTTCAAAATGGCAGGTTTAGTAGTACAACTTTCAATATGTTTTGTACACAAAATTTCATATTTTCCCCATTATCTCTGCTTGACTTTTTGTGAACTCAACATACGTTGTGTCAAATACATTTTCCCATGATATATCTTGAGCTAAGGAGACAAGCTGCACCTTGAGAGATAATGGGGAAAATATGAAATTTTGTGTACAAAACATATGGAGAGTTGTATGGTAGTGGACCCTAATTCCGAACACTTTTCACAAAATCAACCATAGCAAATAAAATATTACATGAATATCTGTCAAACTTACATAATGAATGCTCAAAGTCCTACAAAAAAAGAAGCTGATGGAATTTGAAAAAGACAACGTAGATATTCCCTTCCGAGCGAACTCCTTCCCAACGACGCAGCGTTTTGGTCCCTTGAAAAAGGTACTATATTTCCGAACGTGTGAAACCTATGGGAAAAAGACACAACCTACCCCGGTTTGGGGCCAACGGGATGAAGACTGGGGGTGACGAGAGAGCAGGTTAAAAGATATTATGTTTTTTGCCTCATTTTATAATCTTCTACCCTGTGTTCTTTGTTTCAATAGTGTGGAACACATAACTGTACGCGTTCGGTAATACAATGCTGTTCGGAAATACAATCCATGACTATACTACTAAACCTGTCACTTTGAAGCAACATTGCAAATTTGAGGATCGCCAAAGGAAGTAAATTGAAAATTTTCAATCTTCATAACTTTCTCATTTCGTAACCGATTCTGATGGAACATTTTTTTTAATTGCTTCTCTATCCTCTCTTTTCATTAAAAGTGATTTTCCCTCGGGGTTTCATTCTCCTTTAATATCCGGAATAAAGGTTCAAATCAGTTTCAAATCGTAGACAATCGCAGGACTGCTCTGATGTCACTACGATTCAGAGCCGATTTGGCCTTTCCTCCGACTAAGTTACAGGTAGAAAGCTCGTAATAGGCCAAAATTAACATATTCTGTCGTGTCTGTTTAACTGTTTTAGATCTAGGCCCCGTTGCATAAAACTTATCATTAATGGTAACTCTGCTATCAATGGTAACTACCATGGTAACACCACTCAACAGCCAATCAAAATCAAGGTTTCCATGGGAGTTACCATTGATGGCAAAGTTACCGTTAATGGTAAGTTTTATGCAACGGGGCCCTGATGCAATATTAAACATTTTATTTCAAAATCGGATCGGCATTATTGTGAAATCTGTCACCGGTCCATTCACTGCCGTTTATTTCGTCAGTGCTGGTGACAGCATTCTACTCCCATAGACTTTGTACACAATGCGAGCGCACACGCGGGAAGAGAGGAGACCGTGAGATTTCACGATTAGGCCATCGGATCGTAGTCGTAGACCGATCGTATATTAAAGTGTGCGGTGGGTTTTACAGAGGGAAAAGGCGCCTAACTTAAAGGGCCAGTGTAATGAGAACTCACGGGGAAGTGAAATCGTGCGGAATTTGCAAAAGGCTCGTTTACTTGTACACATAGCACGCCCGTTGTGCGAGGCCGTCGGACTAATGCCATAAATGATCGGACGGCACGAAGTTGACCGAACTGGAGCTAGGCGAATACTTCGGGTTTAACGAGTCCCAGGCCCTTAGTCTTGTAACTGGTCGTAACCTCGTTCACCCAAACAAGTTTAGCGTAATGCTGAAATATTTCCAAATACCAAACACGGTTTACTTCTGCTTGATTAGTCTAGCCATCGCTTCTGCACTGCCCTGCCGCGACGCGTTGTCGCCACGATTACGTAACTACCCCCAGGCTCTACCAGAGAGCTGGCTCTGTAATTACTTTTCCACATGTTTGATTACTTTCCCATCGCGCGAAATTTAAAACACAAGCCAGTCTTCACCGAACTATCTCAGAGGTGATCACATGTTTTAGCACGTGTGATGGAAGTCCTTGTATCGAAAGTGACACGAAGCTCCGAGTATATTTTCCTCTCTCATCGGAAATCGCCCATGCAGGCCCACCAAAGTATCCCTTTAAAGCTCATGTACAGTATTGGTAGAAAAAAGGAAACTGGAAAGAAACATGTTAAATATAGTCTCATGTATCAAAAGATGTCTGTAAGAGATCATTTGGTATTCCATCTATGATTTCTGGTGAATTTCAGTGTAAATATCTGTAAGGAATGCTTGATCACTGCCATTATGCTAGGACCCTTCCACCCCGACGGCTCCCCGCACAACAATCTTGGGGCTTCCCATAGAGACAGCGTGTGTGCACTGTGTGTAGCTACTCATCATTGGTTTTACACGTGTGTTTACAGTGTATAGCACATGCTGCCTTTGTTGGGATTTTACGTGCCTGTCCCGGCACATAAATTAGTTTTTGCCTCTTATTTGTTTAATATTAAACTTTAGGAGGCGAAATCTTCACAGTGTCTTAGTATTGCTAGTATCTTGCTATTTATCAACAAAAATTGAAGAAATCTGACGAACACTTTTTGAGAGCTTACCAAAACTTTACATGACCTTTAAGCCCCCGCCTAACTCTGTAGATTTAGGCCACCGAATTATGGAGAGCCAAATGTCACCCTCTTTTGATCCTACAAAATCACCATAGTTCTTGGACTTAAATATGCAAATACAAAAACCGACACGATAGAATTGAATTTTGATGCTCATTTCGTGCCAGAAAATAATTTTGTTTCTTTGTTTTGTTACATAAATATGGTAATTCATACGGGACTTGGGGGTTGACGAATGGCCTTCCATAAAGCATTGGCCTAAGTTAAGCCAGGCTTAACTTTAAGTTTAATACCGGCCTAAGTCATTAGACATTACCTATGTTTGATGTACATACCGATAACTTAGGTCTCTGAACTAGCGGGTTCCTGTATTTGATGTGGAATTAATTTTCTGTCAAGGACTCCATTCACACTTCTTCTACTTCGAATTCTTCTAGTTCCAGTGCTGCGCGGAGCACGCTAGCAACTGTTCTTCAACTTCTTCCGCACATATACATCGGCCGAGACCTCGCTTTGCTTTGCTCTGCGTACCCGCTATAGCCGTACGTAGCTAGCTGGCCTGGATATCCGCTCCGATCCGCGCCCCGTCGCGCCATAATTATGTCAGAGATCGAGAGCAGCTGAGCCTGAGCATAGTAGCTGAAGCCAGAGGGCTGGCTGGCCAAGTGGGCGTGGCCGATTTGAAGTAGGATTGTTTGTAGCAGAATAATCGTGATGTCGTCTGCTA
Source organism: Heliocidaris tuberculata (assembly GCA_025618425.1). Taxonomy (NCBI): domain Eukaryota; kingdom Metazoa; phylum Echinodermata; class Echinoidea; order Camarodonta; family Echinometridae; genus Heliocidaris; species Heliocidaris tuberculata. The sequence goes on along the minus strand of CM046845.1, from coordinate 20,655,877 downwards.
CCATACGCTCTAAAACGAGTTTTCTTTTCTTTTCTTTTCTTTTCTTTTCTTTTTCTTTCTTTTCTTTCTTTCTTTCTTTCTTTCTTTCTTTCTTTTTTCTTTCTTCTTTCTTTCTCTCTCACTCTCTCTTTCTTTCTTTCTTTCTATCCTATCTTTCTTTCTTTCTTCCTTTCTCTCTTCTTCCTTTATTTTTTTCTTTGCGGGGGAGAAGGTGGTGGCTAGGGTTTGGACAGGTTAGGGAAATTCTGGGGTAAATCAAACAAATTGATTATTACTTGTATCTATGAATTTCTCAATTTCTATATTTTTGCGAGCGGGAGAAGCAAGCGAGCAAAGTTTTTTTTATATTTTTTGTAGTGAAAATGTACAAAAGGTACATAATTATCTGGAAACCTCGCTGCCCAAATATGTGGATATTCTGGCACCTCGCGGCCCGAATATGAAGTGGTGGTTGCCCAAATATCGGAACTTTTAAATTCCTGGGGAGGGGGGGGGGGGGGGTGCGTGAGCCTATTGCCGAAGGAGAAACGCCTTTTGCCCGAATATCAACTTTCCAGTGTTGTCCAGTTTTTCTTTCTTTTTTCTTTCCGTTCCTTTTTCCCATTCTTTTCTTTCTGTTTTCGTTTTTCTTTCCTTTCCTTTCCCCTTTTTTTCTTCTTTTTTCTCCCTTCTCTTTTCCCCTTTTCCTTTCCTCTTTCCTCTTCCCTTTCCCTTTCCCCCTCCTTTTTTAAGTGGGGGGGGGGGGAGTGTCACACCCCACACCCCTCTAGCGACGCCGCTGCCATTAATGATCTTTTCTTTTGAATTTCCCACTGATCTCTACGAAGAAAAAAAAAATCCGTAGAGATCAGTGGAATTTTCTTGTTTTCTATTCATGGCGACCCAATATACGCATGGAGAGTCCATGCAATAAGCAACCCCTCCCTCTTTCTCTCCTCTCTCACGTACGGTCTCTCGATCTCAAATCCGATTTTTTTTTTTATCCGGATTTTCTTTTCTTCCTCTTTTTCTACAACGCAGGTCAATGTGTCTTTATTCTTTCATTTATCTGTCTCCATTTCAGTCTTTCAATCTATCTCTCTCTCTCTCTCTGTGTCTCTCTTGACCCTCTAAGTCATCTTTCTCTAGCCCAATTCCCCTCCCCCACCTCCCTCTCTCTCCCTTTACTATCTTTCTCTATATAAATCTGCATGTATATCTCTTCCTTATATAGGTTTCTTACTCTCTGTTTTATCATGTTTTAAAATATATATATATACATATATATATATATATATATATATATATATATATATATATATATATATATATGCAGCAATGGAAATACCCACATGAGAGTCTACCGGGGGTAGCCCCCCCCCCCCCCCCCCCCCCCCCCCGGGTAGACCAACCAAAATGTTTCTGGCCATTTAGTCAATCCAGGGTAGAAAACAACTATTTATATCACAGGTGTTCCAGATGTTTTAATTCATTGTCAACCCAGAGTAGTATTTGTGGCCATTTAGTCCACCCAGGAGATAAGAATCCCAACTGCCTATATTACAATCATCCTAGACACTTTAGTTTATTGTCAACCCAGAGTTGTCTTTGTGTCCATTAAGTCAACCCAGTGTAGATAACAATTCCTACTGTCTATATCACAGGCATCCTAGTTTTTCAGTTTTTTCATATAAAATTACAGTTGGAAGTGTTATCTACCCTGGATTGACTAAATGGCCGGAAACATAAGTAAAATGTTTAAGTTCCCTAATCGACCCGGGGTTGGTCTACCCGGGGGGGGGGGGGGGGGGGGGGGGGCTACCCCGGGTAGACTCTCATGTGGGTACTTCCATTGCTGCACATATATATATATATATATATATATATATATATATATATATATCTTTCTCTCACACACTCTCTCTCTCTCTCCTCTCTCCCTCTCTCTCTCTCTCTCTCTCTCTCTCTCTCTCTCTCTCTGAGTTTACCCTTCCAAAATATTTACCGATTAATTTGTAAACGTCTTTCAGGAATGATTTATTGTTACATTCTAAGCCTAACTGATTTCTTCTATCTTCATGACCAAGTCGTGTTTTCAATATTTTAGACAGTTGACGAAGGAACTTGATTTACACATGCTAGATATACAGTAAGAACAGATCCAAACCTGAGTTATATACAGATAAGACATAATCCAGAACAGGGGCGGATCCTGGATTTTGTATAAGGGAGGGGGGCACACAAATGCAGGATAGTCAACTTTGGGAAACTACTTGGAGGGAGATCCGTATTTTTTTTTGGTCGGGGGGGGGGGGTGGCGACAAAAAAAAATTCGCTAGCCCTTCCAAAAGTCGCTCAGTAGGGAGTATGGGGTCCAGTTTCCCTCCATAATTCTCTGACAAGCAAAAAAAAAAAGGTTTTCAGTTCTAAAAGGGGGCACAATGCATTGTTTTTCTTTCAAAAGGGGGGGGGGCGCACGGGCCGGGATTGCCCCCCCCCCTAAATCCGCCACTGATCCAGAATAAGAAGGCACATTTAAAACATTGACAAAAGGGCCATTCTCAGTCACGTGTGTGACAAAAAAAACAGGGAATTGGGGTATTGTGAGCCCTGTAATTTTAATAACCTTCCAGTATGTTGGTTTTTCATGTATATACAGCAAAAGCAGACATAGGTACATGGATTTAATAACAAAAAAAGGTCAATGATATTATCTGTTCTACGTCAGAGGTCAAAAAATTCATGTCACGTGTGTGACCTCGCACAGAAGCCGGTTTTTCAAACTCACATTATTTTCATCTTTAAATCCCTCTGAATTTTCAAAAGCTTCAATGTTCATATTTATGGTAGGTATATTTCATGGTACTATCTCTTAGAAAATAGCATTAATTATGTTGAAAGTTGCATAAGAATTTTTGTTATGTAATATTTTGTATCATGATGTATGGTCACGTGTGTGACACTGGGGGGTCACGTGTGTGACATGCTATAGGTAATGTGAACAGATTTTTTGAACTTTTGAAAAATTATAATATTTAATATTTTTAATTCATTTTGCAATAGCTCTATACAAATTAGCATCAATAAGGTAGAAAGTGATTCTAAGGTCTTTTCTTTATGAAAAATACCCAGGGAAAATACAATTTTTGTTTTCTTTTTCATTTTCATACATTTATTGATATCATTTATTGATATACTGTAGAGTTGTTTTGGTCTAGTGGATATGTAACCATACTGCAGATCACAAGGTAGGGGGCATGGCACTAACGTCCTTTAGCAAGACATTTATCTGCATTTGCCATGCTCGATCCAGGTGTGTAGTAAGTGGGTACCTGTAGGATTTATTTCTTAAATGCACTGAGCGCTACAGTTGTCTTGCTAAAACAGGGTGATAATACTTGCAGGGCCCTTTATAAAGAAAAGTAATTAGTACGGATGAGGCTACCCTGGGTAAACAAGACATAGCATTATTATTATTATTAATGCTTGTTATTATTGTTATTGTAATTATTATCATTATATACTATATTATCATTGATATTTACTATCATCATTATTACTAATGTTCAGAACAAAGAATCAAAGTAGAAAAAAAAAATCAAAGTTTTCATGCTGAGATACATGTATGTTCATCTTCAGCTTGTTTTATAAACTATTTTCAGAAGCACATTTCCATTGGCCATATATATTGCATATATCATATGATAGCTAATAACAATTTGATCATAATTGTATAGGGTTACGCAATCAATTCAGAGGATTAAGCAAGAGGAATACAAAAAGTGAAATCAAAAGTGAATCAATTCAGAGGATTAAGCAAGAGGAATACAAAAAGTGAAAACAGAATTATTAGGTCAAGAAACTTAGCAATAATAGATAAAAGACTACACACATGACTTGCACAGTACATATGCACTTGACCATTTGCACTCAGGTCACGTGTGTGACAAAGTTAGTTGGGCAATATTTAAAGAACGAGAATCATATTTGGAATAATATTTGGTGAGATTGAGGACACATACAAGTTAGCTTTATGACAGGAAAAATACAGATTATCCAAATTGTATTTTTCAAATAGCATAAACTTTTCATGTTTTGGGGTCACGTGTGTGACATCAGAATTACTTAATTATGCATGTTAATTATTACATAATGCATAGACAAATTTTTCTTTTTCCTTCAACTTAATTACGTGCAAAAGGACCTGGGAAGGGTATGATTTCACTATATAGTGGGAACACCTATTAAAGCCTATAATGAGAGATGACTATGATACAGTGAAAAAAAAGATGTTTTTTACTTTAATTTATGCCAATGTAATTGTATGCAAATTAGCATAATTGGGTCTTAAATAAAAAAAAAGAAAATGTGCTCTATGTAACTTTAGACATTACTTTTCAAGAATATACTATTCAAAAACAGCAAGAACGAATTTCGTTTTTGTCAAAAAAGTTTCACTTTACAAAGAATGGCCCAAAACTACTTTGTTACATATTCAACAATCACTTCGCTTTTAACAACTTATACTATAGTTTATAAAGAAAGTAAATTTCAAGTTGTACAATCTAACTATATTCTACGTTTCATTGTATGTACTCTGAAATCAAGTTGCAAGTGATCATTTAGGCAGAGCACCATTAAAAGAAAATTTAAAGTGATTTGGTAACTTTATAAGGGCTTGATAAAATCTGAGCTGCCTGGTCTTACATGCTATCAGTGTATGTAATGTGGTGTAAAAATGAAGCCCAGGAAAAAAAAGCACTTCAAAATCACCATGTGCTTCACAAAAGTAAACATATGCAAGTGACCGGAAATGCCAGACTCATTTTTCCCCATAGACTCAGTGTTAGACTAAAACGTATGGCTATACGCTTTCGTAAATGGGAGTATTCAGTCATAGATATCTTAATAATAGCATTATATATTTGAAAACCTTTCTATGCCTGGCTATTTATTTATCCTTCTGAACATCATTATACAAGACAGATATCAAAACTCAACAATTTATCAAATCAAGTCTCCACAAAGTTACCGAATCCTTAAGTCTTAAAATGCACTAGAAAAATTATGTATTTTAAAACAACTGGCTATAATAATTATTGTTCAGACAAAGCTTTGTCCCCATTTAATATCGCTTGTATAAAATATTACTTTTGGTGATAATAACTTTCTTTCTTTCAAATTGTAACTGTTTAATGCTGGAAAATAGGAAAACTGTTGTTTATTAAGACGTGCTGTCGAGTCTAAACCAAGAAATACCTTTTCAGATACAGATCAGGGATGGGAAGAGGGCGAGCTGCATCGGCAGAATTTATCTCCTGCAATGGGGGGAAAATGCGTAAGTATATAAACAATCATTAGCACTGGACTAGAGAATACCTCTCAAATGCATTTCTGATATGTTTTCAGTTACTTCTTATTGCTATTTTTAGCTACAGTTCTTTCAATCAAATTTCAAATTGGACGACCATACATATACAAGGAAGTTGATGTATATTTCAAACTATCGATGAGTAAGGCGCATTATGTCAAAACTGACCAAAACAGCATCCACAACCTTTGATCTAATTAAGGCCACAGCACACCTTACGGTCCGACTGGTCTGCGACCGGTCTGCGACTGAGTGAGGGGAGATGTGACGTCACAGCTCTTGTCAGCATGTGAGTCGCAGAGCAGTCACGGAAAAATCCAAAGGTCAATCGTGAGGATTTGACATGTCAAATCTCAACAACTGGATCGTAGGCTCAGTCCTACTTCCAGCCAATCAAACGGCAGTATTGATATTACAAAAAACAAAGAGCTCATGTGCAAATCGCAGACCAGAGTAGTCGGGTCGCAAGATGTGCGGCGTTGAGGCGTGTGACTGCCCTGCGATTCATCTCCCCTCACTTAGTCGCCGACCGGTCGCAGACCAGTCGGATGGTAAGGTGTGCGGTGGCCTTTAGTTTACCTCTCTATAGACCAATTTCAATCTTTTACAGATATTCATAACATGGAAATTATTTTATAAAGGGGCAAAGTTACCCGAATCCATTATGGAGAAGAGGAAGGATATTGCCTCATTAAAAGGATGGCATGGTGAATCAGGGGACAGATGTTTCAGTTATTTTTGATAGAAATAAAGATATCAAATACACGTATATCAAATCATTTGGTTTGCTTGCAATTACTTGTAAATCAAGGAGTGAGTTGAAATGGAAATAACGGTATGAAGGAGCCTAAAGTAATAACCAAAATTTGCTAGTTGTAGGATTTTTAAAAATGATGAACTGAGGGTCCTAAGTTTGAGCCTTGACGAAAGGAGGAGGGTGAAATAAGGGAATTCAATGTCCTTTCTACTTTGCACGGGTTGGGCCTACTTACCTGCTGATTGCAGTAGCTGGGTACAGTGAACCAATCGTCTGGCTTGGGAATCCCGATGGTGATATTGAACCAGGTAGAAACCGACAGTATCGGAACTGTCACAGAAGAAGATTACATAAAACGACTAATTTATTGGTTGTTCAGAAGCAACTTTATCCTTGAAATATTCACAATGGAATGAATCAGCCATAAAATAGAATTCTACAAAAATCAATACTCATGGTACTCCTGTGATTTCTCAAAAATGCTGTCATTCCAGATTAAATTTTCTAGATGTGGTGTTATACGCTTTTAGATGTATGTATCAAAGAATTAGAACGTTGAGGAAGCCTATTTGTTCATCCCTTCGACTTTTACCTACACTGTCAGCAAAGTCTGCATAAGAAGATCAAAAAGTTGTTTATTAGCGATTTAGTGAATGCACTCGTTCTTTTGTTTTAGTTTTTGTTTATATTTTTTAGCTCTTATTTTTTCCTAAAGATATAAATCATTGTTTGATCTCTCTAATAATTATATTTGTCTTTGAAATTCACATGTAAATAAGCCTTGGTTCATCCTAAAATTTACGTTGTCAGTATTCATATTGAATTATTGATTTATAAGAATTAACAGTAATCAGTTTTATGAATTTTTAAACATAGCTTTGGCATTGTTCATGGTATCATATCCTCTATCCTTTCTTACTTTCTTTCTATCCCATTTTCTCTATCTTTCTATCCTCTTATATATACTGTATATATATCTACTTGACTTGTTTAATGTTTTGTCATTTTTTTGTAAACAGGCATCCCAAATGACAAGCATTGTTATGCTTTTCAGCAGGGGCGGCGCCAGGGTATTTTGATAGGAGGGGCAAGACGACCTAAAGATGACGTCATATTTTTTCTCCATTAAATAACAGGGGTATTAATATAGAGTTATATGTTTAAGACCTCTCTTTTTAATACTCCTCTTTCTTCTTTCTTCCCTTTTCTTCCCTTTTTTTCCTCCTTTTTCTTCGTTTTTCTTCTTTTTTCTTCTTTTTTTTTCTTTTTCACTACTTGAAAAATCATAGGGGGGGGGGCGGTCGCCCCCTCTGCCCCCCCCCCTGTAGCGCCGCCCCTGCTTTTCAGGGACCATGACTCCTTCCATTGTACTTGAACGTTTTCTTTTGTTGTATGTAACAAATCAGAAGGAAATAAATGTTGTTTTGAATTGAAGTGAAGCGAACTGTTCATTATTCATAGGAGGCCTGTATACTTGAATTTGATTCCTTTATTGAGAAGCAGGGGTGTTGCTAGACCATTTTGAATGAAGGGGTTTTCGGACAAAGTTTGCCAACGAGGTAGCCGTAAATGGACGTTCACATTTTTTCTGACTAGCAAACTGAAAAAGTTATAGACAGCCTACACAAATCTTAATGGGGGGGGGGGTGTCACATCTCCCACACACCCCCCTCTAGCGACGCCCCTGCTGAGAAGCAAGACTTACACTGAGCTCCCATCTCATAACAAGTCCCCATGAACTGAGAACCTAACGGGAAGCAATCCTTGTGCCTCACAGAGATGCCTAACCAGCAAGACAGTGGCTCTTCGTGGTAGGTCTTGGACCAGTTGTCGACCAGCATTGAATCGGTACCGTTTCCACCGATGTAAACGCTGCCAGCGAAGGAAACATCGTCTACGGGAAGTAACAAGTGAACGATTGAATCAATTTTCAAACAAAAATGTTTGTTCTTTGTTGTTTGTTGTTCTACGACTAAAAGCTTTTTTTTTTTATTCAATGCCTTCTTTATAAAAAAAAAAAAAAAAAAAGGCAAGGTAGTCCCATTCAAGCCGCAAGGCCTGCTAATACAAATAGCATACATTACAAACATATAAAATTATACAATAATACATTTTATGAAAATGAGAAATGTATGTAAAAAGAGAAAGGGAGAGAGAGAGGGGGGGGGGTTAAGGAAAAAAATACATGAATCCAACTTTCAAAGAAAAAGAAATCAATTAACCACTTGGATGTCGCGAACATTAGGTTTAAAAAGGGATAGTGAGACGGAACATTTGGTAAGTACAGGTAGAGAGTTGAATAGTTATAATACATTTCATGAAAATGAGAAATTTATGTAAAAAGAGAAAGGGAGAGAGAGAGGGGGGAAGGTAAGGAAAAAATACACGTATCCAACTTGCAAAGAAAAGGAAATCAATTAACCACTTGGATGTCGCGAACATTACGTTTATAAAGGGATAGTGAGGCGGAGCATTTGGTAAGTACAGGTAGAGAGTTGAATACTTTTGCTGCTATGTATGAAAAAGACTGCTTTTTATACTCGGTTGTGGGTTTGGCTAGATACAACAAGTGCATTGCGACTGATCTTGTAGGATATGGATTAGCTCTCTAGGGTATAAATTGCCTTAAATAGCCAGGAGCAAGACCATTCAAAATTTTATACATAAGTACATGGTAATTATATTCCAATCTATGTTTGACGGATTGTAATTTTAAAGAATCTAGCATAATTTGCACTGGCGTATAATAATCTGCATCTAATACTAAACGACAAAATTGTTTTGGCACCTCTGTAATCTCATTAAATTTTTCTTTGTCAGTGGTCCCCAAACAGTGGAACAATAATCGATATGAGGAAGAACTAGAGTAAAATATAAATGTATAAGTACACGTTTTGTCAAGCAGTGCACTAGCGTACCCAAGGGGGGGGGGGGCAGGGGGGCAGAGTGCCCCCTGACAACTTTTGACAGAAAAAATAAATGTTCCCCCTTTTTAGCCTATTTTATTTTGACCAGCCCCCCCCCCCCCCCCCCACTGAGCGAATATTGGAGGGCTGGCGAGACTCGCTGCCCCCCCCCCCCCCCACCCCCATTGAGCAAGTTTTGGAGGGCTGGCGAGAAGAAAATAATACGGGTCTCCCTCCAAACAGAATTTGACAGTTGACAAAATTTGCCCCCCTTGTAAAATATCCTGGGTACGTCACTGAAGCAGTGCTTAATCCTTCGCATACATATGTATACATATAACGGAGCTCATAATCTTTTTGACAACATCCTTGACCTGGGACGACCAATCTAAGTTCTGGTTTACACGAACACCTAGATATTTAAACTTAGTTACATCTACCAGTTTATCAAGCATTTTGATCTGTAATTTGACTGGATTCTTCTTTCTTCGACCTGAAAATAACATAACTTTAGTTTTGTCTGTTTTAACAACCAGTCCATTTTCATTTAACCATCTACTTAAAACTTGTACGTCATTTTGTAACTGGGTTTGGACTGCCTGTACTCCATAACCTGAGGAGAAAACGGATGTGTCTGCGTACAAAAAAATGTTAGTACTAGAGTGAAAAAGAAAATTACATATATATTACATACATAATAATAGCGGGCCCAATACTGAACCCTGCGGTACCCCTGAAATGACTGGGAGAAAATCGCTTTTCATACCTTTGTATGACACACATTGCTTTCTCCCTTACAAGTAAGATTCAAACCATGATAATTCTGTACAATCTATGCCGGAATAACTTAGTTTCTTTATTATGGGGAATAATATCGAACGCCTTTCTCAGGTCTAAGAAAACAGCACCAGTAAATCGACCTTTGTCAAGGTTATCATACAGCATCTCACAAATCTCTGTTAAACATGTTGAGGTGGAATGTTTAATTTTTAAAACCAGATTGCCGATCACTCATCAATTCTTCTTTATTAAGGTATCCCTTCAATTGAGAATGTAGTAACTGCTCTTTCCAACACTTTGGAAACAATTGACAGAAGGGAGATTGGACGGAAGTTGCTTATTTCGTGACTTGTTTTTGTTTTGGGAACAGGGACAACTTTAGCCATCTTAAAATCATAGGGGAGACGCCCAGATCGTATTGATTGATTGAAATGTAACGGCACAGTCCGGCGAGGTGGCCGGTGGCCGCCTACCACCTCGCCTATACGCGTTGCAATGGAAGACGACGGAGACGAAGGATTACAGCACACAAAAATTGAATGAGTTGTGAAGTAGAGATTATTAACAAAACAGAATTTAGCCAAGTTGAAGAATCAGTTCAAATCGTCCTATATCTCTGAGATGGGCGACCGACAATCGACAAAAAAAAAATTAAAGTTGCATGGCTAAGTATTAAAGTGGCAGAGGAAAACAAAATGGCTGAACGAAGACCTGCATTTTTCCAAAAGCCTCCTTTCCTTTTATATGCCCCCCCCCCCCCCAGAAAATACCGCATGGCGAACCTCCTAAAGGGCGGATCACCACGACGCCATGGGTTAAATTAATCCTCCCTGTAATTAATACATGTTAAATAAGACTTAATTAACCGCGAATTTGACCTTCCAAGTTGAGTTCTCCGACCTGCCATTGTTCTCTTCGCACTTGCGCAGCTCTCTCTTCTGCTCTCTCTCGTCATTTCACTCCTACGTCTTTCGTACCTCACACTCTTCTCGTCGCTCACTTATTTCTTTCACCTGTTCTCTCTCACTGTTTCCCTTCCACAATTCTCATGTCTTAATACCTCTTGCACCTTTCTTTCACACACACACAACGCACACACACTTTTTTTTTTTTTTTTTTTCAATGATCTTTATTTCGATTCCACTCAGTAATTATACATAAATCATACTTCAACATTTCAATGAAAGTAAATGCATATGACAACTAAAACAGATTTTCTTGTAACATTTTCTATAATTGAATAATTGAAATTCGAAAAATTTGAAGAAAACATTAAATGAAATCTTTTCGTAAAATACCCCCCCCCCCCCCCATGAACACGAGAATTAATACACATGTATATACATGTATACACGTATAATTAATAAAAATAATTCTTCATTGCAAAATGGAAATGACTAATACAGACTGACTTCATACAACAACAAAAAAAGAAGATACAATTCATAGGTTATCAATCATACTCACGAAATAAAAATATCCTAAATCAATAGGCCTACATAATTATAGGCCTACAATGAGTCAGAAAAAACAAAAGAATGAAATCAATCCATAAAAACAAATTATACCCTTCCCAAAACAAACCATTACCAAACCCCCCCACACACACACCCTCCCTCTCTCTCTCTCACACACACCCATACACACACCACACGCCCACCCCCACACGCACATACACACACACACACACTCACACAACACAATTACAGTAAGGTTACCCGTTCACACTCATATTTACCTTTAGTTCTTCCCATTTTTGTAGGTGTACTGACAACCTACCCGTTTTCGTAGCTAATTCCTTTTCTTCCCCTATAAAATCCGTAATAATTTTCTGTATCTTGATACTGGAAGGTAAATGACCTTCTGCCCTTGATTTAAAAATTGTATATTTTACCCAAATTATAATGCTATTCACACACTTAATTCTATTTGAGTTGCCCGATAGTCCTAAAAATATATCTCGCCACTTCATATCCCTTAATTCAACTAAATCAAAGTGTTCAATAGTAAATTGCCATAACTCTTTGACCTTCCCACAATTGGAAAATAAGTGTAAGTAGGTTTCTTTGTCCTTTTTGCAAAATGAACAGAAATCGTCCTCAACAAAACCAAACTTCATTAGCTGTACTTTTGTGTATATGACTCCGTGTAATTGCATGAACTGAAATTCTCTCTGTTTTCTGATAAGTGTTGTGCATCTTGCTGTTATGAAAAGATCACTTATTTCTTTATCCGTTAAGTCAAATTTGCTACTACAATCCTTTACTTGCAAGTTATATGATTCACGTAAATCTTTGACAAAACAGTCATAAATTTTCTTTGATTTTGTAGCCTGAAACATTGTTATCTGACCAGAAATATTTAGGTTCATATCAAAATCAAACAAATCAACTTGCTGAAATTTAACAGAGGGGATGGCGTTCTTCCAACTAGTGGGTATAACATGTGCAATTTCGATAATCTGAAGCAATTGATTCGCGTTTAACCCAATGTTTTGGAAATGGGCCACAGGTTTCAAATGACCATTATCAAAAATATGGTTTACATGGTATATGCCTTTATCAAATAAATCTTTATCAAAAGTCATTTTACCTTTCATACATATATTTCTGTTATTAAAGATTATAGGATTCACTTCATTTTCAGAGTATCTGAATTTTCCCATATCCTGCCAAGCCTTCAACATTTCTAAATAAAATGGAGGTATTTTCAGTGTTAATTTGGACGTATCGTAGTTACATAAAAACAAAAATCTCCCCCCTACGGTTCGAAAGCAGTGATCAAAGTACAGTTTCCATCCAGCATTCTTTTCTCCATATAATAAATGTTTTAACCACATTATACGTTGTGTCTTCACAAAAAGTCTAAAATTCATCATTCTCAACCCCCCGTAAGCGTAGTCCTGATACATTACTTTCCTTTTTATACGGTCTTTTCCTGCCCATAAAAATTCAAAAGTTATTTTTTCCACCTCATTAAGCAACCACTGAGGGACTACTATAAGAGATGAGACATAGTTCAACCTTGACAGTGCATATGTTTTTAACAAGTGTATCTTACCCATAAGTGTTAAATCCCTCTCTTTCCACCACCCTAATAGCCTCTTTATTTTACTAAGTATCTCTTTGTAATTCAAATCTTCTTTTATTCTAACATCTACAGAAAAATGAATACCCAATATTTTAACTTGCTGAACTAGGTTTCCAAACAAAGGTATATGAGGTCTATCACTATCCTTGCCCATCCACAAAAAGTTTGTTTTTCCTTTATTGATTTTAAGACCGCTGACTTTCCTAAATTCTTCAAAAAGATATTGTAGCCTATTAATTGAATTCGTATCTTTCACAAAAAGGGAAATATCATCTGCATACAAAATTTGTTTTATTTCATTTTTTTCAAATTGAACTCCCTTTACTGCATTATCTTTCCTTATTTCCAGAGCTAAAGTTTCGATAGCTAATAAAAACAAGTATGGCGACAATGGATCTCCCTGTCTTACTCCTCGCTTCAAGTTAAAATATCCCGTGGAATATCCCCCATTCATTATACAACTGGTAATATCTGTGTAAAGCACCTTGACCCATGAACGAAACGTATGACCAAATCCAAATAATTCTAGGATATTAAATAAAAAATCATGAGAAACCGAGTCAAATGCCTTTTCAAAGTCCACTGTGACTAAAAATCCAATATTCTGATCAAACGAATGAAATAACATATCATCAACTAGTCTTACAGCTTCTCCTATATTCCTATCTTTGATATAACCTACTTGGTCATGATGGATTATCTCACTTAAAACCTCTTTTATTCTTTTTGCTAATACTTTCGATAATATCTTGTAATCAACATTTAGAAGCGTAATCGGTCTATAATTTTGAACATACATTTTATTCTTTCCCTCTTTTTCCAATAATGTAATTACACCTTGCTTTTGCGATGTTGACAAATTACCCCTATCATATGCTTCATTCAATACCTCTACTAAGGTTTCCCCCAAAACTGACCAAAAAGTATAATAAAATTCTATCGTGAAACCGTCATTCCCTGGAGATTTATTGAATTTCATTTCTTTTAAAACACTGAAACATTCATTTCTAGTTACTTTTCCTTCACAGAACTCTCGATTTTCTTTGCTTAATTTTGGAATATCGTTAAGAAATAGATCATTTTGATCACTGACTGCCTCATCATTTGAATACAACTTTTCATAATAGGATTTCATAATCTTTAATATTTCCTTACGGTCTTTTATTAACTCTTCATCTTGATTATATAATTCATTTATAACACTTTTCCTTTTATTGGACTTTAATAACTGTTCAAAATATTGTGTTTTCTTTTCTCCTTCCTCAAAATATTCAGCCCTAGATCGGATTTTTAAACCATGTCGAGCATAGTCATAAAGTTTGTTTAACCTGGATTTCTTTTCCTCAATTTCAACAGCTACAGTTCTAGACGCTACATCCAAAAGCTGATTTTCAAGATGTTTGATTTCTTCTTCTAATTTATGAATTTCATGTTTTCTAAGTTTCGCCTTTTTCTTTGTGTAACTAATAATATATTCCCTCATTTTCATTTTAAGAAAGTCCCATAATACTAATTTGTCAGGTATTTTAGGTGTCCACTCTTCTTTTAATTCTCTTATTTCATCTTTAAAACTATTTACAAATTCCTGATCTGCACACAAACTACTATTAAATTTCCAATAGGATTTACCAAAGTTTGGTGTCTCTAAAAACACACACACACACGCACACACACACACACACACACTCTCTCTCTCTCTCTCTCTCTCTCTCTCTCTGAATCTCTCTCGGCATGTCTCTCACCTGTCCCCTTTTTCTCGCTCTTCCAGAAACACCGAAGCACGCAAGCAAGCCGGAAAACAGCAACCCTGAAATAAATATTTCAAAAAGAAATAATTATTTTCAACTGGACTGTCTACAATTTCCAATTCAGTACAAATTATTCATTCCCAACAACCAATCACCATCCTATAATCCCGTACATTAACATTAGTAAATCCCAGACAGCCTCAAACCACCCAGCAACAGCTCTGCCCAGTAACGAACTCCACCATGCTATTATTTATAACCTTACCAAATATCTTTGAGAAATTTACCAATGTTTGCCTTATCACCCATCCACATACCAGAACGCCAGCCTGACCCAGAAACACTGGCAACTGAAATGTACTAACAATAGAATGTGGATAGTGCAAGAAGGCAAACGAACTATCCATCAAAACCAAAACAAATCTCAATTTCTGTACCACTATAGAAACTACGAACAATAGGAATGGCAACCAATTGAGCACTAAGTTTCAATAATCTTAGGTGGAGGTCACCAAGACCTACAGATTTCGAACAATCAAGGCTATTTAATTCTTTTTAAACAAATTCAAAGGTAATCTTTGTCAAAAACGAAACGTGAGTGTACTTTACTTAGTCTTTTAATAGCATTACCACCATTGTCTTTTATTTCACCAGGGTCTCTTGCCCCATGAATAGATTCGGAGACTTGGCTGAACATCATGTTAAACTCCGTTACTATTTTTAAAGGATCGGATACAATTTCACCACCAATTACTAAATGTGAAGATGGGTTACATTTATTATCTGGCAAAAACCCTTTTTACAATATTCCATGTTTCTTTCATGTCATTGCAGTCCTCTATTTTATTACGACAATAAGCCCTTTTCAACTTTTTATTGAGAATATTTGCTTTATTTCTCAAGGAAATATATTTCTCCCACAAGGCAGTAGTATTATTTTCATTAATAATGTTATCTAGTTTAATCTTATCATACTGACGTTTGTAATAATCTCTATCTCTTGCTAATCCTTTATAAGTTGAATTTATCCATGGAGACCCTTTAAGTTTTTTACGCACTGAAACATCTCTAAACTTCTCCCACATGACATCAACATCAGTAACATTTAAAAACAATCAATAGAACCAATATCGTTGAGAAATGCAGTTTCATTGAAAAAATGAAAAGATCGAAAACGCGATATTTGAGTCATCGAATTTGGAATCTTTCATTTTGTTACAACATATACTAGAGAATGGTCGCTGAACCCAATAGACTGCACACCTGAATGCAATCCCCCCAAAGCTTTTAATGCGAAGATCAAATCAATTAGGGGCTTGCTAAAAGGGGTCACCCGAGTTGGCCTATTAATGAGCTGCTTAAAGCCCAGGGATTCGCCTATTTCAGTTAACTTATTGGACAAAGAATTTACTGTAAGTATGTTACAATTCAAATCTCCCACCAATATTATTCTATCTGAGAGCGAAAATACTTCTATATTTTCCTCAAGTTCTTCGAAAAAAGAGACAGAACTATTTGGTTTTCGATACACAATCCCAATATACAAACTAGCCTCGTTCTGGCCTTTGGGGCTTAATTTCAATCCAGAGTAATTCTAAACTTGTACATGCTAAGTCTTGCCTCCTAATATAAGGTTCACTATTTGAAATATAACCACAAACCCCTCCTCCTGAATAGTCTCTGTCTTTCCTCTCCAGATTATAACCATCAATATAACAGACATTCCTTCCAATATTTTCATCTAACCAGGTTTCAGATAGTGACATCAAATCGTATGGACAGCGCTTTAAAAAGCAGTTTATATCACCTGTTTTATTTCTAAGACTTCTAAATCAGCAACTTTAAGCCCCTTTTCATTAGGAAATGAAAATTCTACATAGTTCAACTCACTCTTGTTATGATTTACATTATTACCGAGTACACCTGTACTTTTCTCCTGTTTTATGACATCATATGGAAAAGGTAATTGGGAAAATAAACATTTTGTGCACTGACAATGAACAAATTTCTCTTCAGGATTATTATACTGAGCCCATGAAACATTTGCACATTTTATATGCACCGATTTTGAACAATTCGATTTTTTATTTCTTTTCACAGATTTTTCACATATTGAACAGGGATATGAGCTAAGCATCCAGACTAACTTAGCGAAAAAGATGAAGCTTCTGAACTGTCGTGTTTTCTGTATCTGCTTAGCAAATTCAGTTTATCTTCTTCAAGTTTAGTCTGTTGAGTATTATAATACATTATGATATATAATATGATATTATATTATAATATATAGTTTATAATGTAATATAATATAATATGATATAATATAATAATATATTATACTATATATCGCTCTCTAATTCCCTTATATAGACTTCATTCACGAACCACCTGGATAGTGTATAGGCCATGGGTTAACAAATTCAGGAATAAACTTTTTCATTATGGAAATGAATAACAATCCTTTTTTCTTTAACAACCTAGTTAATATATCCTCTTGAGAGTAAATACTATACTCGTACAGAATTCAATAATACTTTTCAGGATAATTTAGACGATGTTAAATTGTTGCATGTTAACGCTAGAAGCTTAAACAGGAAGTTTGATGATTTTCAAAACCTTAATTCATTAAATCATTACAAATTTACAATAGTTGGAGTAACTGAAACTTGGTTACACCATACTTCCCCTCCATTATTCAATTTACCTAATTATACTCTGGTCAGTGCTGATCGTGTAGGTAGGAGAGGTGGTGGCATTGCATTTTTTGTAGCTGATCATTTAAATTTCAAGATTCGGTATGATATCAAATTTGATCAAACGGAAGTACTCTTTATTGAAATTGATAATCTTCAAAGTAAAAATTTAATCATATATGTTTGATATATAGAGCCCCTGATACTTAATTTGGCCTATTTCATGCTAATTTTGAGCAATGCGTTAGTAAATTAGCTGACGAAAATAAGCAGATATATTTTCTTGGCGATTTCAATATTAACTTTCTTTTATTACATCACAACAATTATTCTAATAGGTTTCTTCAACTGATGAATTCACATGGATTTTGTTCTTTCATAAACAATCCCACTAGAGTTAATGTACATTTCTCAACCTTAACCCATTGCCTACGGGAACCGGATGGTCCCTGTATCAACCCTATAGGAAATAGAGAATTCAGTAGTCAACGGGTTAATTGATAATATATTTTCTAATAAAACAAGACAAAAAGATAACTGGAGGATTGCTCTGCTCGGAAGTATCGGACCACTTACCTATATTTACTTTATGTGAAAAATCATTGTCTAGTTTTAAACCACCACAAAATTTCATGCATCGGAAAGAGACCCCACACAATATTAAAATGTTAAAACAGGATTTAGCTATGGAACAATGGCCCCGACTTGTTGAATAATCTACCCACAACAGCTAAAAGTGCTCCTCATTGTACTCGTTTAAAGCGATTATGAAGCGCAATCTAATATCATTATATTTAAATCCATCACATTGACTATCTATATGAAATTTATAGTATTTACTGAATATTCATTTCATCCATACAACAACTCATGAATACATTTTGTCCCCACCACTAATGCACTTGAACTGCACTTGCACTGCACCCGCATGACCTCTTTTCTTCAAATTTGTTAGCTCTATGTCACTTTTTTACTTTGAGGCCACCATCGACATCAAGCAACTCGCTCATGACGGTCTCCCGCGTTCACAAATTCTGTTAATTGTAAAAAGTTAATTTCCCATATACCATACATATTTTCTTTGTATAATTAAGAAATAAATTGTTAATGTCTAATGTGTTTATATATTTTTCTGTAATATTAAATTATTTTTATAATAACATTGGTACTATAGGCAATATAGCCTACGGGCTTGTTCTGGTACAGCCACGGCACTTATTTTCTTTAGCAAGACATCAGGGGAGCGTTTCATTAAGTGTATTGTCGGTGATTTTTACCGACAAATTTGCTCTCAGCCCATCAGATGCAAGAATTTCAGTAGCTTATAACAGTTTTGCAACTTGTCATTAATGACAAGTTTTATGAAACAGGGCCCAGTCTACATTTGCCACTCTCCGTTCAGGAGTAATAAATGGGTCCTGATAGGAAGGAATTCCTTGAATGCTTTGAGCACGACAATGGTATCCTAGTAAGAGGTGCGGTAATAGCTTGGAGTGCCTTGGGGACCTTATGTGGTGGATACGAGTCTACAGAAGAAGTGAATATCATTATTATGCCCGTATTCTCGAAAGGCGCCTAACTTAAGCCCCCGCTTAAGTGTATAGATTTAGGCCACGGAATTATGGAGAGCCAAATGTCACCCTCTTTTAATCCTACAAAATCACCATAGTTCTGGGACTAAATACAAATACAAAAACCGACACGATAAAATGGATTTCTAATGCTCATTTCATGCAAGAAAAGAAATTTGTTTCTTTATTTTGTTTCATAAATATAGTGATTTATACGGGACTTACAGGTTGACAAATGGCCTTCCATAAATCAGTGGCCTAAGTTAAGCCAGGCCTTAACTTAGGCCACTTTCAAGAATACGGGCCTTAATCATTATCATTGTTATCATCACAGTCATTATCAATAATGCTGTTATTTTTGTTCGTGTTATTACTATTATTGTTGTTGCTGTTTTATCGCTATCATATTACTATTGTTTTTATCATTATTACTTTCATTCCTCTTCTCATCATTACTATCATTGTTATTATTATTGTTGTTGTTGTTGCCATTATCATTATCATTATTATCATCATTATTATTGTAATTACTAGACTTCTAACTCCACATGGAAGACTAACCTGGGATACAGACTGTAGGCTCTGGTCGGAACGGAGTATCCTTAAAACAGTATTTATATTCTTCATAGATCGTCCATTCAATACCCTGTAACAACAAAATCATTCAGAAAGAAGCATAACATAATGAATGACCTTACACCAAGTTTGAAATTCTGATGGATTATGCAAACTGCAGATAACATGACAATTGAGTAAACTAGATAATTAGGCCCCTACTTATCTTTATTCGATATTGTTATTTATAACAGGTATGAGATTTCCTCCCATATCGGAAGATTTTGCTTATTTGAAAAGGTGTGTCATCGAGGAAAAAAAAACGAAAAAAAAATTCTTCTTTTTTCTTTTTCAATGAATGCACATTGCAGATGATTATTGGCAAACAATCAAAAGTTTGAGGTATTTATTACAAGACAAATTTTTGACGCCCCCTTCAACCTCCGAAGGGGTATTGCTCCTTAGGACCTCCTTAGGATCTTCCTTTTATCTATTCAGTTTTTACTTATACAGGGTGACCCAGAAAAATGCAACACCTGAGATCTGCAATTTAAACGTCATCGTTGATACAATATCATTAGTTTATGTTTTAATGGGGGGTACTCGTTTTTTCGAAAGTTCATAATTCCGAAGGTTCGTAATTTTCCCATAGCAGGGGGTTCATAATTCCGAAAATGAAATAAGGTTCATAATTCTGAACATTTGATGCATTACTCCGAAGGTTCGTTATTGCGAATGTTCGTAATTCCGAAAATGAAATAGGGTTCGTAATTCCAAAAATGAAAAGGGGTTCATAATTCCGAACGTTCGTTATTGCGAAAATCCAATAGAGCCGTACATAACTTTTTCGGAATTACGAACCTTCGGAAATATGAACCCTTTTTCATTTTCGGAATAACGAACCGTCGAAGTAACAAACCTTCAGAAATACGAACCTTCGGAAAAACGAATCTTCGAAATTTTCAACCTTTGGGAAAATGACATGTAACCATTGCAATATGTAGAAAATTCTTTTCCGAGAAAAATGACACCAAGATTATCAATTTTGGGTAAGGTGTTTTGATTCCACGGCTATTTTTGTGAGGCAATGTCATTTTCAAAATTTGATATTTTTGCAACCCGTAGTCATGCTTGAAGCAGCGAGAAGTTTCCCTATGGCGGCTTCTCATACAATCAGCTTTGTTGACAAACGCATGAGGGCGCACACCTGTAATTATTTCCCCATAGTCTCATGTGTTAAAAATGAGAAATGGAAAAAAATCATGAAAAATAAGTGCTAGAAATGGTTCAAATGGCACCATTCAAACTTGTGTCTTGACTAGATTACACAATTATCTTGACTTCCTGAAAATATAAAGGGGTGTTTTTCAGCATTTTTTCTCTCTACAGTGGCTGCAACTTACACAAACCTGGTCTGAGCTACAGTGGTTATGAGGTTTCTTGGGCTGCTAATATAGTCCCCATAAAATCCCACTGGGACCAACCCCTGCTCTCTCATGGGACTGACTGATCTGAACAAGTAATGATCCCTTTTTAAGTATATATGGAAAAAAGTGTTCAAATATGTATCATTGATTTTATATGATTTTTTTAAATTTTAGTAACAAAGAAAAATACACATATCAAACGAATAATGTCAAATCAGGAATATGGAAAGAGATTTAAAACACACTGCATCATGTCTTATTCTTATTTCAGCATAAACGGCGGCCATTTTGTATTCTTTGTTCGATTTTTTTTTATTTTAGGGATGTGCTGCATGGGCCCATATTCCTTATCTAAATATACTAGGTGTTTAAAAAAAAAAAACAGTTGTCACTTTTGATCGTCAATAACTCAAAAGTCATGACTTGTATCAGACTGAGGTTTTCATATTGTAAAGTTGAAGGATATGAAATTTATTTGGAATAACTTCTGAAAAATCTTCTTAATTGATATTCTTAAAATAATGCTCTGAATATTTAATTAGATTTCCACCTTTGAAAAAAATCAAGGCCACAAAATGTGTATCAGTAATTAATTCAGAGCACAACAATTGTCATTGTGATTGCAGCTGAAATTCCAGAGCTCCTCTTTTACCCATTAATCATCAGTCATTAATGACAATGAACAGCAAAAGGTTGGCAGAAATGACAGGTGCGATACACAATGGTATTGTTTTGTTCTGAATTTAATTACTGATACACACAGATTTTGTGGCCTTGATTTTTCAAAACATTAAAATCTAATTAAATATTCAGAGCATTCCTCTTTTTCCTTTCTCTTTTCCTCTCTTTTACATTATCATTTCTTCTTTAAAAAGTGGGGGTATATTTGTACACGCCATCCCCCTACTTTTTCTTCTACAAGCGATTATTTTTATAACGTCTTTATTGCTAGACTGGGGCAAATGGGGGGGGGGGGGCTCAGGAAATATATTTTGATCTAGTCCTTTAACCTTTAGTGTGCACAGTGTGCACATTTTCTCTTTGCATTTAGATGTTTTTTAAAAATCCATTTAATAGGGGTGGGCAAACTTTCGCCCATAGCATTTTCATGGCGGGTAGCAACTGCCCCCCCCCCCTACCACCACCACAGGATCTTGGACGCACCTGCTTCA